>PVJA010000373.1:126670-181658 GCA_004027025.1 Myocastor coypus | reverse complement strand
TTAATGTTTAATTGTTTGATCAATCTTATATACCTATATGTATTAATCTAAACTGATCTGATGATGAAAATATGTAATATAACCATTGTTAAATTTAAACAATAAAAAAATTGAAAAAAAATAAATCAGTGAACTAAAACACACAAAAAAATAAAAAAAATAAAATACAGATAACAATAGCAGAAAGATAAATTATTTTCAAATGAGAAGGGGAGCAAAAGATGAGGAAAAGGGATAGGGGAGGGGAACAGAACATTAAAAAGAGTTAAGGTTTGACATGTATATGTGCTAACTCCCCACAATGCATAGGATCATTTTGTATCATATATAACAGAAAAGCATTTGGGATCTTTATGCATTTATGGATGATATAATAATCATAACTTTCAATATGTGCTATAGAATAATACCAAAATACTGTGTAAATTAATTCTGTTACTTGAGAATATATTTTATATTAATTTTGCAGTTCAGAGAAATCAGACTTCGTGAAATGCATATTTTATCATTAGATAATGCTCAGCTCTACCTGAGCTAGGAAAAAAATACTTGTGATACTAGGAACGTTGCATACTCAATGCGGTAGTTAAGCTTAGTTGGGAAATTCAAAGAAATAGAATTAAAGTATCATTATCAAGTGTCATTGATGTATTTGCAAATCATAACCATTGCTTGTTAACGACAATGATTATATACATGGAGAGGTTTAATGTTTGTGAATTTCCCTGGGTTAAAAAATGTAAGCTCTGTTCCAAAGAGAAGTAAGTCTTTCTCTGTTTCAAAGAGAAATGTAATGATAGTTTACTTAAGCTCTCATCTGAAACTATGTATAATTATGCTGCTAAAATTAACCGTATACTTCAAGACATGACTCAATAGCTATTTTCTCTTAATGCAACACACTTCATTCAGTAGTGGATGGTGGTGTAATTTCCTTTCCAAGATATGAGAAGCTCTCTAAAGAAAGCATGATAGACACTGGTAAAGGAAAATGAGTAATAAAGTACTCTCTGATGAGAAATCCTCATTATTTAAATATGATCAAAATGCTCAATAAGGAATTGGGGATCTAAAATATACTCCTTTACTACAATTCAATAAAAACTGAAAATATTCAATGATAATGATCATCATGAGAAGAAAATATTTCCAACTCTCATGGCAGAAGTCTGCTCCTTTCTCCAGGTAGAAAATCGTTTGCCTATATTCATCTTTGTGCATTATCAGAAGACCAGACTTTTTCTGAGAACCTGCCTTAGATCTAGATACACATGTATTCCAAGCAAGGGACTTCATATAAATGTTAATCTGTACATGTTCGGCATACGTCACATCATTTTTGAAAGATGCTCATACAAGACATTGTAGGGGGTGGTTGAAGCTGGAAATATTTCAGTCTTGAGAGAAAAATCTTGCTTGAGACAATTCCAGTCATTAATTCTTAGGAAACCTTGTGTCTGATGATGCTAATTTTAGAAGAAGTATAAATAAATCCCTATTGTGATTGGTCAGTTTCTCTTCTCTCATAAGGAAAGAGAGCTCCACCTGACCTCAGCTTTTGTCTTTTGTCTATATTTCTTCATCCCTTTGCTATTTTTCCCCAGGACCATTGCAAACTGCACTGGTCATGACAAGATATGAAGATGCAATTCTCACTGTAAGTGTTGTTCAGTAGTAGAGTGCTTGCTTAGCATGCATAAAGTTTTAGGTTCCACTCCCAGCACCACACACATACAGATATCACAAGATTCTCATAATCTAGCAAATTTTTTAATTGTATATGAGATCAGAGTGAACAGTAGTGCCTATTAGTATTATGAGCACATAGATATATTGTACAGATAAATGTATGTCTCACAGTTTGTCCCTTTGCTCTGCTCTCTGTCCTAGATTGTTTACATAGTCTTTGCTTGGTACAACTTGCTAATGTTAGTGGGTCTGATTTTACAAAGTCCTCTTCATAACTTGGTTACAACAAGTTGCTCTGCTTCTGTCCGTAACTGATTGGTGTGCTTGTTAGCAGACCAATACGATACTATGTTATTGTAAATATCACTTGCCTTAAATATTATATTTTTGTCTCTGAGACAGCAGAGTCTGTGAGAGGAGAGTAAATCTATTCTCTGTGCTTCCTGCATTATATCTAGGATAGCAGACTTCGTGAGAGAAGTGTGATAACATGCTCTTGGCTTCCTCCATTATCTCAGAAACAGTGGTGCCTGCTAGAAGAGAGTAAGTTCAAGTTCTGAGCTTCCCCTATTATCTCTGGGATAGCAGGGTCTGTGAGCAGAGAGACAGTGAGGCCTGTGAGAGAAGTGTGCGTCTATGCTCTGCACCTAGTCCATTGCCCTGGGAGGGCTGTGTCTGAAAAAGGAATGTATGGACACATGTCATGGTCAGGTGGACTGACAGGAAGCTCGTACCAGAAATGTAGAACAACAGCCAGGTCCCCAGTGCAAGAGCACACAAATCTTTTTGGAGGGCAGAGTAAGTAATGAGACTAGCACCATGGAAGTGTCTAGAGCAGCAGCAAGGCATCATCAGTGAGACTCTGTAGAACTTCACTAACAGAAGACAAGTTCCGGTTCCAACATCCAGAGGCCAAGATCAGCTCCACACCCAGTACATTTAAGGTGGTAAATATGGTCAAGAGGTAGTTTGCTATGTTAATTCTCCCTTGTTTGTCTGATTGGGTAACCATTCTATGTCTGGTTGGATGGAATCTTGTTTATTTTGTATTCTGTAGTTACTTTGTATTTGAGCTTTGTTTCTTCTCCTCGTTCTCTGGTCTTCTTTCTCTCCTTTTTATTTTTGGTTCTCTCTCCTCCTTCCTCCTTTTTTTCATTGTTTAGATTTCTCACCTTTCTTTTTAGTTTTCTTCTACAGATTTTTTTTCTCTTTTCTCAATTATTTCTTAAATTTAAACTTTCAAGTGAATAAACTGTTTCTGCCCTTTCTGCCTATTCCTTCATGTACTATTTTGTTTTTTCCCTTCTATGCCCTCTAGTTTCCTAAAATTCAGGTACCATCCATTAATCTCCAGACCTAACTCTATTATGGTTGACCTCACTCATCTGTTAGCCTATCTCTGCCCATCTTAATACCCTGATCTCTGAAAAGGGTTAAAATCGCTTCAATAAAGCAAAATCACTGCATACATGCACAAGGTATATGTTTGACTTTGTTATGTAATCTTAGAGCTTGCATCTGATGTGAGAGGTAACAGATTAATTATTAATATAGCTTATCAGGAGTTAAGTTGTAATTGAAACTATTGTTATTACTAATTATAACACTTCAGCCAGGGTGCCATGCATGTTATACACAGCTTCTCTCCCCCTAGGCACACTGTGACTCCATGAGGTCATAAATATCATCACAGAAAAATATCAAAGGACTAAGAGCTGAGCCAAATAGTAATTTTACATCCTTTACAAATTGGGAAGGTAGAATATTGGGATAACTGTAAGAAACCACTGATATCTAAAAGACATACTGAAGAACAGACATCCTCTAAGGAAATCTCAATACTGATGATGATGCTATACATGATAAAAACTCAGCAAGTATCAGTATAGAAAACAAGATAAAAGAAAAAATAGAAGATGACAAGACACAAAAGCAAAATGCAGCCCCAGACTACCAGCCCACCAAGGACAAACCAGAATTCAAGGAGATAGATGAAACTGGAAGTCAAACACTAAACTTGTGAAATGATAGCACTAAAAATGGAAACACCAGTGGAAAAGGCTAAGGAGAAAATAATCCCTCAGATACAGAAGGAAATGATGCTTAAAATCAGACACTGGAGAAGACAGATGAAAGAATAGATGATCTTAGAAAAATGATCGAAATAAAAAATATCCAACATAGGAAAAAAAAAATTGAATCCATCAACCATATCCAAAGAGAAATACGAGACATTAAAATCGCCATTGAAAGTGTATACAACAGATTTAATGAAGGAAAGGATAGAATTTCAGATTTTGAAGAGAGATTTGCAGTTAGTGATCATGAAAACAGAGGTATCTTTTTAAAAAGCAAGCGCAAGGGACCATGAAAAATCAACCCAACATCTATAAGACAAAGCAAAGAAGAATAACATAAGATTGACAGGGGTCAGTAAAAAAGCTGGACAATTCCATAAAAATAAAGCTCTTCACAGAAATAATGGCAGAAAATTTTCCAAGTGTGGGAAAAGAATTTGACATACAAATAAATGAATCATATATTCATGACCAAAATAAAACTACACCAATACACATAATGATTAAGACTGCAGAAATTCAGCACAAGAATACAATATTAAAAACTGTTAAGAAAGAAACAGACCATCTGTAAAGGAAAGCCCATCAGAATCATGGCAGACATCTCAACATAAACCTTCAAGTCAAGAACAGCTTAAAATTTCAAGTCTTGAAAGAAAACAACTTTCTAACCAGACTGAAGTGCCCTAAAAATGTCTTTCATATTAATGAATAAGTAAGATACTTCTGTGACAAAGAACAACTGAAGAAATTCATGACCACCAAACCAACCCTACAAAGCATACTGAAAGGTGTTCTGGACATAGATAAAAATGTCCACCATTCTGAGAATAACGGAAGAAACAAACTATCAGGCAGGGCAAGCATTAAATACAGGGGAAAAGCAGGAAAATACCACGCCAAAGATAGCCCAATAAATATCAGTCATAACCATCAATTTAAATGGTCTCAGTTCACCAATAAGAAGAAATAGACTGGCAGAGTAGATCAAGAAATAAAATCAAACAATATGTTGTATGCCAGAAATGCATTTAATGCAAAGAGAAATTCAGAGACTGAAAGTCAAAGGATGGAAAACAATGTTCATACAACAGGAACCCAGAAAAAATCAGTGATAGTTACTCGGTTTGCAAAAATGTAAACTTCAAATAAAGAAGGACACTACATACTCATTAGGGAAAAAACGTCAAAGAAAGAGCTAATAATTATATATATGCATATGTATATATATATACATTATATGTATATCACAAGGAGATAGACTAGATAAAAAAATAAAGAAATATCAGAACTAAAACAAGTCTGTGAACAAATGGACTTAGTAGATGTTTTCAGACTGTTTCACTCAACATCATAAAAATACACATTTTTCTTAGATGTACATGGAACATCCTCCATAATGGTTCACAGAACATGCTTAAATAAGTACAAATGAATTGAAATCACTCCACACATATTATCTGATCATAGAGCAAAGAGACTAGAAATTAAAGGGAAAAGAAACCATGAAACTCCACAATATCATTGAAATAAACAGTGGTTCACAGATGAAATAAAGGAAGAAATTAAATAATATCTACAACTAAATGAGACTGCAGATACAACATTCCAGAACTAATAAGATGCAATAAAAGCAGTCTTATGAAATTTATACTGCTGAATGTTCACAACAGGAAAACAAAAGAATAAAAAATAAATAACCTAATACTATTCTTCAAACTTTCAGAAAAAGAAGAGCAAGTCAAACCCAAAGCATAAACACAGAAGAAAATTACAGTGATCAGAGCATAAATTATCACAACAGAGATCAAGAAAATAACATGAATAATTAATGAATCAAAAAGTTGGTTCTTTAAAAGAATAAAATTGATAAACCCTCAGCTAACTTTATCAAAAATAAGAAAGAAAAGACTCAAATTTATGCACTAAGGAATGATAATAGTGAAATCAGTACAGGTCCTGTGGAAATTCAGAAGATCATCAATACCTACTTCAAAACTCTTTACTCTCACAGGGTGGAAGACATAGAAGATATAGACAGATTCCTAGATACATATGAATTACCAAAGCTGAATTAAGAAGCTATGAAAATTCTCAGCAACCCCATATCAGTTAATGAGATTAAAAATCGAATTAAATACCTACCAAAAAGTAAAGCCTAAGTCCCCATGGATTCACTGTTGAATTGTATAAGAAATTTAGGTAAGATTTAATGTCAACACACTTGCAACTCTTAATGAAACAGAAAGGAAGGCAATACTCCTTAACTCATTCCTGGAGGCAAGTATTATCCTGCTACCAAAACCAGAGAAAGACCCAGCCAAAAAAAGAAAACTATAGGCCTACTGACCTAATGAGCATAGATGCAAAAATCCTCAAAGGATACTAGGAAATAGAATTCAATAAATCATCAAGAGGATTATACACTATGATCAGGTGGTAATTATCCTAGGAATGCAGCAATGGTTCATCATAAGCAAATCAAGAAAAGTAAAACACCATATCAACATAGCCAATGACAAAAACTATGCATTCAACTCAATAGATGCAGAAAAGTGTTTAATAAGGCCCAGCATTCATTCATAACAAAAACCTTATATAAAATTGGAATTGATAGTCTTTATCTCAATCTTATAAGAGCTGCCTATGAGAAACTAACAGCCAGGATCATACTAAATGGGCAAAATTTGAAAGTTTTCACTCTAAAATTAGGAAGACTGCAAGGGTCCACTTTCACTGGTCCTGTTCAACATAGTTCTGGAAACATTAGCCAGAGAAATCAGACAAGAGAGAAAAATAAAAGGAATGAGGTTATGAAAAGAACAAGTTAATTTGTTATAATTCACATGATACTCTACATAGAAGACCCTCAAAATTCCATCAAATGACTTTTAGACTTAAAAGCCAATTCAGTTCCATGGCTGGATACCACATCAATACTCAAAAATCAAGAGAATTCTTGTACATAAGCAACAAACTCATTATGGGAGAAATTAGGAAAATCACAACCTTAACAGTAGCATCAAAGAAAAATAAATACTTAGGAAGCAATCTAATAAAATAAATGATCTATGTATTGAAAACTAAAGTAAAAGGTAAATGAAACTGAAAACAATATCAGAAAATGGAAAGATGTCCCTTGCTCATGGATAGGAAGAACCAACATATTCCGTGACTGGCCATGCTCCCAAAACTGTTATGCGGATTTAATGCAATTCCAATTAAAATACTAATAACATACCTCACAGAAGTAAAGAAAACATTACTAAAATTCATCTGGAAGCAGAAAAGATCTAGAGTTGCAAAGGCAATCCTGAGCATCAAAGGCAAGGCACAAGGGATCACAATCCCTGACTTGAAATTATACTACAAACCTACTGTGATAAAATCAGCATGGTACTTGCAAAAGACTGGACCTGTGGATGAGTGGAACAGATTAGAAGATGCAAATACAACTCCAAACACACTTAGAAACCTTATCTTTGACAAAGGGGTCAAGCATATTCATTGAAAGAAAGACAGCCTTGGGGGCCAGTGAGATAGTTCAGCAAACCAAACAGCCTTGTTAGGTAAGCTTAGGCAAGTGCAGGGACAGTGGTTCCATCCTGGGCACCATATGCAGCATCAGCCACAATCCCAGGGCGGGCTAAGCTGGCCAGAGTCTGGGCATGGTGGTGTGTGCCTCTAATCCCAGCACTGAGGAGGCTGAAAATAGAAGGATCACTGAGTCCAAGCTGTGTAGTGAGACTCTATAAAAAGCATGTATTTAAAAAGAAAGAGAGAAAGAAAGAAAGAAGAAAAGACAGCCTCTTTCATAATTAGTGCTGAAAAAGTCTGCTTTCTGCATACTGAAGACTAGAATTATACTATGTACCACTACATGCTAAACTAAGTAAAAATGTACCAAACATTTAAATATTAAAACAGAAACACTTACTCTCTTAGTGAGAAAATAGAATTCTTGAAGACATAGGAGTAGGCAAAGACTTCAAGAACAAAACCCAACTGTATGAGAAACACTTCAAAGAATGAACAGTTGGAACCTCGTCATGTTAAAAAGTTTTTATGCATCAAAATAAATTATCAACAGAGGGAAAGATAGCCCAGAGAGTAGGAAAAAAAATAATCTAACTGTCCCACAGACAAAAAGGACTTATATCTAGAACATAAAGAACTAAAAAAAAAAAAAAAAAACATCCAAATTCAAAGACCCAATCCAAAACCTGGCATCTGAGATAAACATATATTTCTCAGATTAATAAATATGCATGGAAAACAAATATATGAAAAAATGTTCAACATCATTAGTCATTTGAGAGATGCAAATTAAATCAACACTGGATATGCCAGACTGAAATAAATCAGTGTTGTGCATGCAAACATCATATTGTCTCTTTAGTGTAAGAAGCTAAAAGAGTAAATAAGGTCCAAAATGTACAACAGATGTTGTGAAATGGGAAGAAACTACTGAAAAGGAAAGATAAACTGGAATGGAAGAAAGGATAAAAGAAGGAATGAAAAAGGAAAGATAAATAAATTAATATGTATATATATGTACATACACAAGATAGTTAAGATAATTATACTACTAAATGCTATTAGCTAAATGAAAAAGAAAGGTCTATATCTATATTGCTTGATCAATATTTCATGCCTATATTTTATAAGTAACTACTTTGGGAATAATACCTAATATACTAACCATTGTTGCTTTCCTACAATCTTATTTTGAAATTTCGTATCATTGTTTTATTGTTTATTTTTCTTTTCTTTAAAATAAAAAGGAAAATATTAAAATATTTTTCTATTTCTTCTGATAGTCTACATTATGATTTTAATGTAAGTGACTTATAATTCAATATAGTACTTCTATTAAAGAATAATGATCTTTTAAAAATTTTTGAAATCTTTTCTAAAATCAGTAAATCAAATTAAACTACTGTGTACTTAATTTTCAGTTTTAACATATTCCCTTTTTCAAAGAGCGTGAATTAATATAGAACTTTCTATAAACAAATTAAACTTAGAAACTAGAGAATTGTTCACTATTCTTTTAGAAATGTTAAAAATATCCTTTTGTTAAAAATCTAAGAAACTTTCACTTCCACTAACAATTACTTTTTAAATGTCCTTTAGAATGTTGGTCACCAAGACAACTCTAAAGCATGACCTACTAACTAACCTACTTTCATTAAGTGGTTTTAAATGACTGACCTTGTTTCTCTCAATGATCCGACTGTGTTGACAATAAAAATAAAGACAAAGTCTTGTCTTCATAAATAAAGTGACTACAGAAAATTAGATTAACAAAGTATTCCTATTAATTTAATTAGACATGGCAATAGAATCTTTACTTCTTTTTATACAAAAGCTATTTGCTCATTTATTGTCCTTAACTTATAACTTTTAAAATCATTTAATCGATAGAACATGGAAAATATGATTCCACGTTTTATTTGAAAGATTTTGATGTGTAAAACTTTCACTACGAATGTGATAGTACAAAAAAGAATATATTTACATTTTTTCCTTGTTTTAAAAAGTAGTAAGTTCAGATCCATGAGGCTGTGCGAGGAGAGGCTACTTACGCCACAGAAGAACCTGATTAATGAAGTCGTGCATTGATGCAGTACTCTTGGCTTTATCCAGGACAAGAGCTTTGAATCAGTGTTGTCAGTGATGATTCAGTCTGACCCATTTAGAAAGCCTTACTTCATAATTCCCACTTACAGGGCGCTTCATGCTGTGAATACAACACAAACGGTAGCAAGCTCTGCAGTTAGAGGTGCCCTAAGAGGGATTTATGTTTTGGTTTTTTTTTTTTTGTTGTTTTTGATGACTAGCCTCAATATTTCAGTAAAGTTGAATGGCTTCTTTATAATCTTCTCTAAGTAAAATTTAATCTAAAGGAATATGAAGTAAAAGATATATCTGAAAAATCTTGAGAGATTTCTGCTAGGTCAAAAATCTTGAACAATTTAGAAAATAGATTATTCATCTTTTTAAATAGTAAGAACCAAATTTTAAAAAGAAAAATTCAATCTTCAAGGTATAATTAAACTGATTACAGGCTGAAATGGGACAACCATAACCAGGAGGAACCTTAAAACATCTTTCAAGCAAGTACTATTTCAGGATAAAGTACAGTGTGCAAGGGCAAACAAACAGAAAATGTGCCTGAACTTTCCTCCAGAAATGAGACCACTCATATATCAAGCCCACCAGCCTAATAAAAATGATGACTTCTTATATGGCAGGAAATATTACTGGTGTATTTCAAATATATTTTCTTCTCAATATTACACAGAAGCAATTTGTTGTACAGTTCTAAAATGATCATTGTTTGCCTTCTTTGTGGAAAAAAAGTTAAGCTTACCCAAAAGAAGGTCTGTCCTTTGTCCTTACTTCTTGGAAAGTGATTTCTTAACCTATGAAATGTCCTTTCTGATAAGAATATGTTTGCCTGGGTACACTGAGCACACTGGACAGTCTAAACCAGCGGTTCTCAACCTGTGGGTTGCGATGACCAAAACACAGGGGTCACCTAAAGCCATCAGAAAATACATATTTAAACCCATTCTATGCCATGGTGAAATGTTATTTATTGGAATTAGTAATAAATATTTCTCAACATTATTAAATACTGTTTTGTGATTAATCACTATGCTTAAATTATGTTTGATTTGTAGCAATGAGAATACATAATGCATATCAGGTATTTACATTCGGAATCATAACTATAGCAAGATTACAGTTTTGAAGTAGGCACCAAAATTATTTTTTGGTTTTGGGTCACTGCAACATGAGGAACTGAAAAAAAAAAAAAACATGAGGAACTGTATTGTGGGGTGACGGCACAAGAAAGGTTGAGAAGCACTGGTCTAAACAATGTGAAGTGTGGTGTGGCTTTGGATCATGCAGGAGCATCAGTTCACTCTTGGGGGCTCAAGTGAGCAGAGCCGAAAGGTCCAGTGCACAGTCAACCTTGGGGAAGGACCAAATGACAAAGAAAACTTGAGTGAGGCTCCCGCATGCCAATACTCCATGGAAAATGTCCTAACCCCTGTCCATGATTTCATTAAAAGGGAACACATAGAAGGCCTGTCCTTGCATGAATTCCTCTGAGTTGTGCTTCAAGATATAGTCTTCACAACATAGTTCAAAAGACTGAAAGGGAATAGTTAAAGGAACAGTGAGGTTTCCACATATGTGGATTTCTCAGTTGATACTTATACTTCCAACAATACAGAGAAGTAGGAAAATACAACCCAAAGAAAAAATGGACAAAATATGTAAAGAATAACTTTCAAGATGTAAGACACCATGCAACAAAACATAATGACCTTCAAGAGTCATGAAACAAATGCCTCATTTTACTGCCCTGGGAAATTTCTAGACTGTTACACAGAAAGGAGTATCTATGCCAAATTTAGTTGACTGTGTGAGCTTAAAATCAGAATAAATAGAGCATATGTGTAACAAGCCTTAAAAGAAAATAAATTTGTAAAAGGCTACTAAATTGCTTCTTATAAAGAGTATTTAGAGTCACCCGTGAGAACTAAAGAAGTTTCAGTTAATGAATGAATTTAGCTTCCACTTTAAGAAACAAGAGAATAAGTCTTTAAACTCGAAAGGAAATAAAGATCAAAGTAGAATATATGAAATATAAGACAAACTAACAAAGAAGGAGGAGGAATGAAGAGAGAGAGAGACAGACAGACAGACAGAAGGACAGAGAGACAGACAGACAGACAGACACACACACACACACACACACACACACACACACACACACACGCAGAGAGAGAGAGAGAGAACCAGCGAAACAAAAACTAAAAAAGTTGATTCTTAGGGATCAATTGATAATCCTTTTATTTGACCATGTATAAACAAAGAATGCAGGAAAAATTTTCAATATTAGAATGGGTACGATGACATCATTATAAATACTACTAGCATTAAAATGATAATATACGAATACCATATATGATATAATGCACTTACCAATATAGATGAAATAGGCAGTATTAAAAATAAATACTTCCAAAGCTTGGCCAAGAAAAAAAAATAGAAAACTTGAGAAGCCCTAGGTTAACTGAAGTAATGATATTTTCATTAAAAATCTTCTTATAGAATAAACTCCTGATCTATTAGCTTTGTTGTTGAATTCAACCAAACATTTTAAGAATAAGTAATATTTCCACACTATATCCCTCCAGAATATTCAGTAGGAAGGAATATATCTCAATTTATGAAATGAAGCCAGCATTTTCTGATATCAAACTTAGGAAAAAATCACTAGAAAAATACAAATCAATATGCCTCCACGAACATAGATACAAAACTTGTAAACTAAGTTTTAGCACGTTGAGTGCAATAATAAATAAAAGGATAATAAATGATGATCAAACAAGTTTTACACTAGGAATATAAGATATAACACCTGAAAATTAATCCATGTAATTCATCATTTTATTTTTATTTATTTATTTTTTGCAGAACTGGGGGCTGAACTCAGGACCTCGCACTTGCCAGGCAAGCGCTTATTCTACTGAGGTATCTCTCTGGCTCCTCATCATTTTAACAAGCTAAGGAAATCATAAGATCATTTCAGTGTACCCAAAACAACAATAGAACCCAACATTCACTGTTCATTTAAGAATTCTTAGCAAAGTAGGTATATACAACAACTTCCTCAACCTGAAAAAGGGCATCCAAAAAAACTCCAAAGACCTATGAATGTCATATTTAATGACTAAAGATTAAATACATGACCCTGTTTTATCAGGAGCAAGACGAAGTTGTCTATTCTCACTTTCATCTACAAATCACACTGAGGAGAGCTGATATATCAACTGAGTCTTCAAATCGAACACAGTTGGTAAACGTCTCCATTTAATATTAATTACTTAACATTGTACTGGAGATATCTGTCAGGAAAATAAACAAATGGCATTTATAGTGGAAAGGAAGTAAAACAGGTTTTATTCACAGGCATCAGGACCACCTATGTGAAAAACCTAACAGAATATACCAGATTTGAAAGGAAACTCCCAGAGTGATGAAATTATTTTAGCAAGATTGAAAGATGTAAGACCAATCTTTAGAAAAGTTTTATTTGTCTACATACTGACAATAAACAGTTAGAAATTTAAAATTTTAAAAATAGCATAAAAATTTTACAAGCACTTAAAAACTGTGAATACCCAGAAATATTTCTTTAGCATGTGTGTAGGGGGCTGGCCAGGTAGCTCAGTGAATTAAAGCACCTGCTTAGGACCCGGATTCAACCCTAGATATGCTGAGCTGGCCTCGCCCTCAGGGCGCACTGAGAGGGAGACCGAGACTGGGCGTGATGGCGGCTGCCTGTAACCTCAGTGGGCTGAAAACAGAAGGATCACTATGAGTCCGATCTACATAATGAGACCTTGAACACCCTGTACTACCTACATTAAAAAAAAAGGTAATCATGCTTAGTGCAAAAAGCCAATGTGTAGGTACACACAATGCGACTTTTAACCTACATAATAGAAAATGCACTGTATTGTCTCCCTAGTGTGAGAAACTGAGATAGTAAGGTTTAAAATGTACAATAGATGTTGTGAAGTGGGAAGAAATTGTTCAAAAGGAAAAAGGAACTAGCATAAGTGAAAGGGGAAAGAACATTAGGGAAAAGGATAAAATGCAAGTCAGTGATACCATTAGGGTCTCAGTTCATTAAAAAGTTTTGTGTTAATTCCAACTGGAGAAATTTTTATGCCCCTATCTTCTACCCTGAACAACTACTTTAAAGACAACACCATGCAACATCTTAACTGTTGTTATTCTCCTATTATTTTGTTTTGAACTTTTGTTTTATCTTTTTCTACAAAATTAAAAAAAAAACTTTAAAAATATAAAAACTATCCATAATGTCAGAAAGCAGATGGAAATCAGCCACAGAAGCATAAATAGCCCATAATTTCGTACTGGAGAAGCTGAAAATATAAAGAGCGAAATAAATGTAAATAATAGGAAATAGGGAGAGGTTCTATAAGAGGGAAGGGGACAAAGAGGTATAAGAGATGGAGTCAGGGGAAGGAAGGGGAAATTACTAAGGAAAAGAGAAAGAAACAAATGGAAATAGAACTTTTTCAAATAGAAAGGGGATGAAGAGTTGGAGGGAAGGGCCAGGGAGATAGCCCAGTGGTACAAGCTCCTGCTTGGCAAAGGCAAGATCCTGAAATCGATCCCTGGTGCCACAAAAAAATAAAAATAAATGAATAAATAAATAGAATTGGAGGGAATGTAAAGATAAGACAAAAACAAATCAATCAAGATGTGTTAGGTATACATACAAACTCCCTGATAACTGTAATCATACACTATGAATAAAATAACAATAAAAAATGTTAAAGGAGGGGGAATGAGAGGTGGGAAAGCGATGAAAAGTAGAATTAAGATGTGTTATGCATACGTACCAAGTCCCCACGAGGAATGTAGTCATTTTTTAGCAGTAAATGTAGTGTAAACATGAATTGATCAAAAAAAAAAAATTAAGGGAGCACTCACAGAGGCAAAAAAGATCAGGGCAGATATGTCTGTTAGATGTTCATTATCTTGACTGCAGCCATAGTTTCAAGGGCGTCAAAACATTTTAAACGACATAATTCAGGTATGTGCATTTTATTTTGCCAATTACATATCAATAAAACTTCATAATTATGAGAAAAATTGTATATGCAGACATGGAATTATGTCCTGATGTAATAAGCAAAAGGGGAAATTCTAGAATGGTCCATATAGTGTGCTTTCATATTTGGGGGGAGAAAAACTACTAAGACAAATTTAAAAATCCTCATCTCTTACTATTATACAAGTAACCATTCAGGGACTCAGGGAGTGGACACTTCTCAGAAGTTTAACACCGAGCGACGATCACTTTTGATGTTTAGAAAGCTTCTGTGCAAATACTGCATATTGATGGGTTTGGAAACTGGCGCCATTGCTCACTTCTATTTGTAGAAGACCACTCACTGTGCAGACGAGTGACCACGGAGGCTCAGGAGACGACTCGCACCGATGAAAACACCCCACTCATTCTCTAATAGGAGCTCGGAAACCCCTGGCGACCAAAAGCGTCATTTGGTAGCTAGGGAACGCGAGGAGGGGGGCAAGCGCGCGAGCCTCCCCGGTGTGAGAGCGGCACGCATGCGCACAGGGGCGAGGGTCCACCGCGCCCCCCGCCTCCCGCCCCCCGCCCGCAGTGGAGGACGCGCGACGCCGCGTGCGCTGCCGGGCTTTCTCCAGGAGCCGGCGGATCCGCGGGCCTTCTGCTGGTGAGGTGCGCGGACGCCAGATGAGTTGGTTCATTGTTCAAAGGTAGCGTCTTCGTTGTAGGGAAAGTTTCACCCGGAGCGTTCGCGGAGAAGACCTCGGGAGAGGGGAGGTACCGATGCGAATCGAGGGGGCGTGACCGCGCTGGTGTCCCTCGGGCGCCTCTCGGCCCCACCCCGGCCACAGGCGACCCCGCGAGCCGGCCAGCCTAAGGGGAGGCGGGGTTCAGCTAGCGCTCCGGTCCTGCGCGCAGTGTGAGGCCCCGGGGTGCGTTCCGGCCACCTGTGCCTCTCCACAGGGTAAGCCCGGAAGGGGTTCCATTTCCCCAATTCTCTCCAGCCTGTCTTCACTGTGTTGTTTCTAATGTACCAACTCCTGAAGAGTGCTAGAATGCCTTGGCACGACTTTGTGGAGTCTTTTATAGGCGAATAATACTGTATAATGTAAGAATTCGTATTTGCTGCCAGGAAATGTTGAAAAGCACACTCTGACCTTTTCTGTGAATAGAAGGAATCAGTATGTTTTCAGGGGCTTTGGTTTTTGTGTCTGGTAGGTGTGACTTAGAAGTAAATAAATAAATAAATAACTTTTCCCAAAATTTGAAACTGGAAAAGAAATTCTGTGTTCTCCCAGGGAAATATTGCAAGTGAGTCCATAAATCATTTCTGTTAATTGTTAGATCCTTAGAGCCCTCTGTACTAAGGTGGATTTTGCCCGGAAGGCTTCTCTGCCAAGGGCCCAGCTTTTTCTTTTAGAGTCTGGAGCAGAGGTTGGGGAGTGAAGCAGAAAGAGTGCTGCCTCTGTGGGTTCCCCCTCACCGCAATCAGGTACTTTAACAGATTGCCTATTTCAGGGCCAAAGAAATTTTTCCTTCCATCTCAGAAGGTGTTTTCAATCCAAGTATGTTTGCTAAACCTCCGTCTTCATATGAGTTACTTGAAAATAAACATAACCTATTCTGAAATAAAAAAGCCTTTCACTTTAAGTAAACATGTCCTAATATTAAAGAAAGAGTTGAGAGGCTATAGAAAATTGCTAGTTACTCATAAAAACGTGAAAATACCAAAAAGATAGTAAGCACTGTTTTAGGAAAGGATTGTGTGGTATCAGTATTCCTTATCTTTTCTCCCCTTAACTGTTTGGATTGATTTGGGCATTTTTCAAAAACTGTAGCTTTTAGGGTTAGAAGGGAATGTGGAGGACACGTGGGCTGCAGAAACCATAAAAGCCTTTTTTGCAGCAGTGTAACAAATTCTGTTTTGTCCTGTGCTTGGATTAATCTTAGTGGGAGGAAGCACTATTCGTTAGTACTACTGATTGTTTTGCTAAAAAGCTATGTGTTTTAAAACACTGTATTTGAGGGAAAGTCTTCATTTTTCTGTTTAGAACATGCTTGCCCTGGTATTGCACCAGTGCAGGGTTCTAGACCCCTTAGCAATCTGCTTTCACAGCATGCCACTTTAGAAAGTAGATTAAATAATGGGCATTTGATGATTATTTGTTCATTTTTTTCTTTCTGCTTCTAACAAATTAACCTAGCCTATTGAGATAGTTTTGAGTCTTTATTTTGTTATCTGTAGGACTTCCATATTATCTTTGTTGTTAATTGAAAACTTTAGGGCTTTTAAGTATCCTTTGTAAGAAACATTTGGTGAAAATACTTAAGGCAGTTGCTTCATTGCTGCTCCTGGTTGGCTTTGAATGTTCCAGCAGTCTGCCATCTGTTGATAACCTTTCCCTCTAATGTGTGGGAGATTTATTAGACACTTGCGAGAACCTGGTTCACATGATCACCTGATACACTGTGTTAGTAAACAAATCAAGAAGAATTTGGGTCAAGGTAGTCAGCCTAGCCATTAAGTGAACTTGAGTAACCAGTTACCTATTATGCCAGGATGAGTGTTTCATGCTGTAGAAATGTGCTAAGTATCTAGCTGTCTTATTGCTACCTTTTAAAAAGTTTGGTTTATAATTTTGTTACAGGAATGATATTAAAGCCTCCAAATAATAAGGAAATTTTCCAAAACATAAGGGAAATATTGTAATTCCCAACCTGTTAGATGTCTGATATGCCAAGTTTGTATTCCTTAAAAATTAAAGAATGAATTCTAGGAATGAGGTTAAGAATAAAAAGTTATTTATTGAGAGAGAGAGAGAGAGAGAGAGACAGATAGAGACAGACAGCTCTGGAGAGACAGGAAGGGATATTAATGGACTGCCTGAGGACCTGACTATATAGGGATACTGTACAGAGGAAAACCCACATGGGTAAATATGGATTATGGCTATGCTTAAACAATAACATTATAAATATAGCTGCTTAGGTCATACTGGTTCATTGCAGAAGCAAGTCATGTATTGAATGGGTATGGAAAGATCAAAGAGCTTCTAGGAAATGAGAATTCAAAGGTCTTGGTCACCCACCGGGGTGACTGATGTCTGTCTAGGCTTCACTGGGCCTGTTTTGTCCTTTGAGGAAGTATACCAGCCAGTGGTTTTATCTTTATCTTGAGCGTTGATCTCCAACAGCAGTGTCCCTGGCCACAGTTGAGATGTCCTGGCTCTCTTGAGGGCCCATTCCTCTCTGACTGCCTGTAATATTTCTGCCTAGCTTCGCTGTCTTTAATCATTTGACAGGGTCTTGTATTCTGATTTGTCCTCTGCTAGCCTTCGTAATTCCAGATAGTAATTCTAAGGCAGCAGTGAAGTTCCTTCAGTAACTAGAGAAGTAATCCATTTGATCCTAAGATTAATGACCTGATCTGAGATAGATATTAGTACACCATCAGTCTGGGGTAGCAATTTCTCATGTATATATCCTTACCATACTGTGTCAGTAATCTCTAGCATAAAGAATGACCTAGGGCCAGGGATATAGCTCAGCAGCATAAGGGCCTGCCTGGTAAGTACAAGGTTCAGAGTTCCATCCCCAGTGCCACAAAAAAGAAAAGAAAAACACCAAAAAACAAAACCAAACAAACAAAAAACCCAACCAAATGAACAAAAAAAACCCACAAAAAAAAAAAAACACCTTTATCCCAAATAAAAGACCCGATTAAAAAATGGGCAACTTAAATAAATAGATACTTTTCAGTAGTATAAATGGCGGGGCTGACAAGATGGTTCAGAGATCTAAAGCACCTGCTTAGGAAAGCTTAGGCAACTGCAGGGACCTCAGTTAGATCACCAGCACCACATGCTGTGCCAGCCCTAGCCCCAGTACAGGCTGAGCCAGTCATAAAAACAAAACAAAAAAAGAATAGCCAATAAATGCATGGCAAAATGTTCATCATTCTCAGGCCATCAAAAATGCAAATTAAAACCACTGAAATACCATCTTACACTAGAAAGAATGCATATCATCAAAAATTAATAATAACAATTATTACTGGTGAGGATGTGGGGGAAAGAAACTGGACTGCGTTGTTGGTAGGAATGTGATATTTAGGTACAGTGGAGTACTATCCTGCTATAAATAGTGATAAACTTGATACATTCTTAAGTAAATGAATACAACTCAAGGACAATGTTAAGTGAAATAAATTAAATACATAAGCTCTAAAACAACATGGTTTCTCTTACATGAGAAAGACAAATGACAAACTCGAAGATAAATAGGAAATAGAAGTTCAAATACTTCCCCAAATTACAAATTCCATTGTTTTAAAAATATTTCAATATATATGCTAGTTGGTTTCACTTATAGTACTAGTTTATCTTAGTTCATTACAAATAAAGACTTGTGTTACTGTTTCTTTAGGAGCCTTTTTTGTTTTTATGTCTTATTCTCTGAGTAACTACTTTGAAGATAATGATGCACAGTGTAATAACTATTCTGTTATTTGATTATGAAATTTTATTTTATTTTTTCATAACAATTTAAAAGAATAGAAAAAGAAATGGCTCACAGCCAGACACAAAAAGGCAGATAGCCTGCGTCACATGTAGAAGCTAGGGAGCAGGAGGAGAGGCAGGAGAGAGGCTGGAGGGAAGTTGGGTAATGCGCACCAAAGCACTGCAAGTAGAACACAAAAAACTAGGAGAAAAGAGTGCAAAGGCTTCAGATATAAAAGAGATGATCAGGAAATCAAGACACTCGTCACCTTGGTCTTATCAGTACACACTGTATATTGTATATGGAAGTATTGCTGTGTACTAAACAAAAGGTACATGTATTACATATTAATACATTTTTAAAGTAAAAAGAATAAGTTACAGACACAGAAGCTATTGTTAGAAGTCAGTAGAAAGCTTTCAATAAATAAAATTGTCATCTAATTTGGAACGTACAGTTACTTGTCTTGTTCTGACTTGGATGTTTCCCTGGAGGTAAGCTCTGTGGCTTCCCTCACCCTTATTCTGAATACTGTGTCAAGGAGGGAAGGCCACCCTTCCCTTTATATGGACACTGTGGTTTGGTTGATAACAGCATAATTGATGGCAACAGGAAAGTTAGAATGTACAAACTGAGCCCAAATACACTCTTGGGTCTGTCCTTCACACCACTGCCTTAGGAGTGGAATTCTGAGAGGAACTGAGAACTGGAAAGTGTAGAAAGTAAATATTTAAAACAGATCTTTAGTGGATAGATAGGTTGCCACTATGTAGTTGAGTGAGGCTTACAAAAGCAGAATGCATTTCTTTTTCTTTGTCTGTCTGTCTGTCTGTCTGTCTGTCTGTCTGTCTGTCTGTCTGTCTCTGTCTCTGTCTCTGTCTCTCTCCTCACTCCATCTCTCTCCTTTACAGCATTTATCAATGATGCCAAGGCTATGGGTTTTATCCTGGTGTAGACATACTACTGTTCTCTTCCATTTTTACCAACTTTGTTCCTAACTCTGATAGGTCATTTTGCCTACAATTGCTCAAACCTCAAAAAGTACACATGAATTGATGCCAAAGCTACTACTGTGTCAGAAGCATATATTTTATTAATCGTAGACTAGTCAAATGATTTCATATGGAATTGATAAATAGAAGTTGTAAGTTTGTCTATTTGATTATTGTAACTTTGATGTGTACTATTAAAAACTAGAACTTAAGTTTTCACACAGGTTTAAATATTTTGTAATATCTCTCTGTAGATGCCATTAAATGTGGATTTTCAGAGCCCTTTGACTAACTAATCCATACTGTTAGTAAAGCTTCAGATATCGTTCCTCAGGAGTATTGGAGTATTTCCAGTAACCAGGCTGTTTTTTTAATGGACAGAAAATAGTTATGGAATTAATTTCCTAGCAGAACTCTTCAATGTGTATAATAATGTATAAATAATATGAGCATAGAATTACTGGATGTTTACTTGTAGTTCTGATGGTATCTTGTTTTGTGGTATCTTGCTAAGATAGGAAGTGAAATCAGATGGATGCTGGTGAGTACCCCATGGTAGCAGTTGCTTCAGTTCGTTGGGTCAGAGTGAACTGTAACTTGGAAGCCTTCTTTAGGTAAGAAAGGCTTAAAAAAGAAATGATCAGTTTATTAGGTTTAAAAAGAAATTATGGCGTTTTAAATAGTTACATTTATATTTTATGCCAGGGTTTTCAATGTGATAAAAATAAATTTGAATTTGTCTTACATTCTAAATATCTTTTATTGATACACAGTCCTAAAACTGTCCACATGAAGTTTATAATTTGCAGATAATTTGATGTTCTGAAAATTAATATCCATAAGAAAAAGAAAATCAAATGTTACTTTTACTAGATTATTGATATTCAGATAATATCCTTTATTTATGGTGATTGTTACCAATAAATTGCCTAATGACTTTACTAAATGATGTTAAGAATCATGTTAATATAATCAGATTTAATATATAGCATAATCTTTGTGTAGTAAACTGTAAGGCAGTGTTCTAACCTAGTATTTAGGTGAATTTTTTGATGTTTGGCTTTACTGCTTTTTTAGTGCAGGATGTTAAAGTTAATGTTTTGTTAATAATTCAGTGAAATTTCAACTATCCATTTTAAATAGGTTAACCTAATATAGATAACAAATAAAATGTTAATGTACATACTCTGTATCTGAGTTCAGAGTTCATCTTCCATTCCTTTACCTTACCATTTTATGGAACTAGCTTTATAGAGCAGATGAATGGAATATGCTTTGAATTATTGGTAATCAGCAATTTCTTGTATTTTCTGTTATGTTTCCATATGCATAACTGGTTTATTCAACTAAATGTATATAGTATTTCTTTTCTCTACTTGAGATATAGCCTTGCAGCTGTGTTCATTTTTCATTTCAGTTTTCCAAACCTTAAAAATGACTTTCCATTTTACTCAGTGACTTCATAGGTCAGTGCTGCTTCTGGGATCCAACTATATTGTGACTAAGAACTATTTTACATCAGAGTGAATCACAAGACAGGTATCTTTACATATTAAATAAATATTTAATTAGCTTTGAAGGTATGTTTCAGTTATAACATTGAATATTCCACATATACATTCCTAACATTGTAGGGTAAAAGGAACATTAGTTAAAATTCAGAACCAAAGCTGGGCATGGTGGTGCATGCCTGTAATCCCATCACTTGAGAGGCTGAGGCAGGAGGATCATCATTAGTTTGAGACCAGCTTAGGCTACAAAAGAGAGTTCAAGTCCAGCCTGAACTGCATAGTGAGACCCTGTCTCAAAAAAAAAAAAAAAAAAAAAAAAAAAAAAAAAAAAAAAAAAAAAAAAAAAAAAAAAAAAAAAAAAAAAAAAAAAAAAATTCAGAGCCATTCTTTCCATTATTTTCCTGCTGAAGTAATACTTAAAATTCTTTGTATTCTTACATAAGATATATGTAGAAAATGACCAAATATATTTGAGTATATTTGGATTTCAAATTTGTTGTAACTTAGCTAATACTTGTAGATTCCTCTTTACTTTGGAATGTGTGTGTGTGGGGGAATGCCCATTCTCTTGCTGTTATTTACTAGAGAGGATCTGGTGTGCTTGTACAGAAAGCTCTGTTCCTTATAAACCTGCCTTCCCTAGTGCTTCTCTGTACCTTCTGTCAGGAAAATTGTCGTGAATCATTTGTATTTGTTGAGAATGATGCTTTGACTCAAGGAATGAAAATGGATCAAGAAAATTCGTTGGGCAATTTAGTATAACAACAAAGACTGTGAAATTGATTAAATACTTCCTTTGTGATGCTGTATAAAATATTTCAGCCCTCACAACTTCATCAGATGGGTAAGGCTATTTTTTCTGCTTTATAGATGAGAAAAGTGAAGCTTAGGGAGTAACTTCCTCTTAGAAGATCACATGATTAGTAAGCACCTTAATTTGAGACTTGCCCAGACCTAGCCTTTTGATTACAGTGTTCTGTAATTTAGATTTCCCAGGACTTCATGGCAGAATTGCAGTGTGATGCTTCCTTCTTTGTAGGATCTAGTAAGAAACTACAATTGACCAGGGAAAACAACCAGGACATCCTTAGACATTTCCTTTCAGAAGCTTAATTGTTTGATCTTCCTAACCACTTCTCATGCAGACTCATCCATATACCATTCTGTTTTTCTTGCACTGAAGCTTGTCCCAACCTCAATCATATCATTTATCACTGCAGTTTACCATTTAAGAATAGGTTTGCACTTACTTATCTTAATATTGGTAGCACAAAGCAGCACCTATCAGTGTCTGGAAGTGGAAGATTACTGCTAAATTTGTATTAAATAACTTTTCATTTTCTAATATTATCCTGCACAGGTAGAGTGCTACTTTCTGATGGAAACATAACATGATCACACCCAGTATTTGCTGATACTTGCGGAATGAAGAGGAGTGATTTCTTTGCTGCGAATACAGTTAGCCAGGCGTCACCAGCAGTGAAACAGCTCAGACTTGGGTTCAGCCCCTCACCTGAGCAGACTCACATGTACACTGTTCTTCAAGACTGGGGGACTTTGCCGCACCATGTGGTATTACGAATTTTTCAGTATCTTCCTTTAATAGATCGGGCTCGAGCATCTTCTGTATGCAAAAGATGGAATGAAGTATTCCATATTCCTGACCTCTGGAGAAAGTTTGAGTTTGAGCTGAACCAGTCAGCTTCTTCATATTTTAAGTCCACTCATCCTGATCTCATTCAGCAGATCATTAAAAAGCATGCTGCACATCTTCAGTATGTCAGCTTCAAGGTAAGGGTAGGAAACATTAAATACAAATGCCTGTTTATACTGCATTCACAGCATTTTGTATGCCTGGATCCAGAACTTCTGTCCCAGAGCATTTCTTGTTTTTCTCTAGTTATGGTGTAGGTTGGAGAACTTCAACTCTAATTGAATAACTTAACCTTTAGCTTTTTTCATCTGGATAGTAGTATCAGTCCTAAAAGATTTTAAAATAAATCTTTGTAAAGTTAATTTATCCTCATCTCTGTTTCTCACTTTATGAGAGCTCTGAATAAAGAAAAGATACTCTTTTATATTAATTCAAGGAATAGAAACACTTTTCAGTTGAATTATGTTAGATAATTTTATTTCCAATTACTCTGAAAATAAAACCTCAGAGAGTTTATATTAGAAATTATCTTTACAGGTTGATAGTAGTACTGAATCAGCAGAAACTGCCTGCAGTATACTTTCTCAGCTAGTAAATTGCTCTATCCAGACTTTGGGACTGATTTCAACAGCCAAGCCAAGTTTTATGAATGTGTCAAAGGTAAGGATACTGTCTTTTTTTGTGGGATAGAGCAAATTCTTAAATATTACCAAACTAGGGACAAAGAATTCCTACTCTACCCATATTCTCCTTTAGTAAAGTATCACTGCAGTTTTCTGTTGATTAGAACATTTTTTTCTTTTTCTTTTTTTCTGTATTTAGGACAGGGTTTATAGGGTCTCATTACAGAGATAGGACTCAGAGTGATTCTCCTGTTTTCAGCCTCTCACAGTGCTGGAATTACAGGTACTTGCCACCATGCCCTGTCTCAGTCACTGTCTCAGCATGCCCCACAGGTGTTGCCGGCATGGCATGTTGAGGATCAAACCCAGCTGTTACACTCTGCCTAAGCAGGCTGTTTAGTTCACTGAGCTGTCAGGCTGGCCCAGCACTTTTATTTTTGTTTAAGTTCTTTGTTTTCTTTTTAAATCTTTGTTTATTTATTTGGCACAGGGTTTCTCTAGGCAGCTGAGACTTGTAGTCATCCTCCTATCTCAGCATCCCCAGTGCTGGGATGACAAGCATGTGCCCCCACGGCTAGATGGTTTTGGGGCCAGCATGGTACACCTGGGTTCTGGGCCACACAGCATGTGGTACCAGGGGTTAAATGCCCGTATTTGCAGTTGCCAGGAAGGCACTTAGACCACTGAGCTATCTCCCCAGCCCCATATGTGCTTTTGTTCTTTAGTTCTAGCTTATAATTTTAGTAATTATTTTCACAGTAGATATCATTAATACGAAATTTGTGAAAGCAGGGAAAGGGGACTGGCACATCAGGCTTGGGGATCAAACCCCTGTCCCTTGTGCCTGTATGCAGGCACTTTAATCCACTAAGCTACTTGGCTGGCCCTAAATAATACATTGATTTTATATTATTATCATGCATTGACATTGTTTTCATGAATTATTTTTTTAAGCTATAGAATTTTAAGTAATATTTTCATACTTTTCTTCTTATTGCCATGGAAGTCTCATTTTGTGTCAGCACTTACAGTTGTGTTCATCAACTCCAAATCATTATCATCAATCAAAATTGAAGACACACCAGTGGATGACCCTTCACTGAAGATCCTCGTGGCCAATAATAGTGACACTCTAAAGCTCCTAAAAATGAGCAGCTGTCCTCATGTTTCATCTGATGG
The DNA here is from genome assembly GCA_004027025.1 of Myocastor coypus. Classification (NCBI taxonomy): domain Eukaryota; kingdom Metazoa; phylum Chordata; class Mammalia; order Rodentia; family Myocastoridae; genus Myocastor; species Myocastor coypus. The sequence continues at coordinate 156,781 of PVJA010000373.1, read as the reverse complement.
TAGGTTATATTTTTTAAAGACTGATTTTTTTTTGTTGTTATGTAAAAGCAACAATTTTTCTGTTTATTTGACACAGAGTTTTGCTGTATAGTTCATGCTGACCTTGAACTTGCTGTATAACACAAGGTGGCTTCAAACTTGTGGTCTTTCTGCCTTAGGCTCCTAAGTGCTGGGATTATAGGAATGTACCAGCACACACAGCTTTAGAATTTCTTATCGAAAATTGCATGTTATGAAACATAACTCACTTAAGTGATTTCATTTAAAATAGGTATTTTTAGTTATGTTTAAGTTATTTTACAAATAGAGTTAGCATCTTTGGAACCATATCCTCAGAAATCATCAGATACCCATTGTATGAAATAAAGAATAATTACTGTCAAATTTAAATTTATGCAATGTCATATTAGTATGATTCTTAAACTCTCAATTTCCCACAGGAATCCTTTGTGTGGCTGACCATTGTCAAGGTCTTAGAGAACTGGCCTTGAACTACTACATTCTAAGTGATGAACTCCTCCTAGCACTTTCAAGCGAGACTCATGTTAATCTTGAACATCTTCGAATTGATGTTGTAAGTGAAAACCCTGGACAGATGGAATTTCATTCTATTAAAAAACATAGTTGGGATGCACTTACTAAACACTCCCCAGGAGTTAATGTTGTTATGTACTTCTTTTTATATGAAGAAGAATTTGAGGCATTCTTCAAAGAAGAAACCCCTGTTACTCACCTTTATTTTGGTCGCTCAGTAAGCAAAGCAGTTCTGGGACGGATAGGTCGTAATTGCCCACGACTAATAGAGTTAGTGGTATGTGCAAACGGCCTTCAGCCACTTGATAGTGAACTTATTTGTATTGCTGAACATTGTAAAAATTTGACAGCTTTGGGCCTCAGTGAATGTGAAGTTAGCTGTAGTGCATTCATTGAGTTTGTAAAAATCTGTGGGAGAAGGCTCACCCAGCTCTCTATTATGGAAGAAGTTCTGATTCCAGATGACAGTTACGGCCTAGAAGAAATTCACACTGAAGTCTCTAAATACCTGGGAAGGGTGTGGTTCCCTGATGTGATGCCTATCTGGTAACCAGCTGCCAACCAGTCTGAACTATTTTTTTTTTTCCTCATTAAGATTAGCTGCTTTCTACCTATGTAAATGTAAATTTTAAAATACTTTGTTAAAATATTTTAAGTAAATATTTTATTTGTAAATTCTCTTAATGGCTGGCTACAAAATAATTTGAAAAAATGTAACAAATTTGAATTGCCAGAAGTCTTTTAGTAGATGGCAGAGATGGTATGTTAGATGAGACAGTTGATAGACTAAAAGCTACAGATGGTTTCTAAGTAGATTCTGCAGCCTTCCTTAAAGGCATATTTTGGCTTATTAAATTGATTTATAGTATTAAACTTGGATCCCTTAAGTTATGCCTTTTGTTTTTATTCATTTATTTTTTAGTGTCAGGGTTCAAAGCCATGCCTAGTGCTTGCCCAGGCACTTATGCCACTGAGCTACATTGCTGGACCATGCTTTTTATTTTATAACTTTATATTGTTTGCATTTTATCTAGTTTATCTTTGTATTAATATATTTTATATAGTATTAAAAATTGAGTCAAATCCAGATACAGAGGCTTGCTGAATTGTACTTATAAAAATTTTAGCACTCTTTAAGCTCATCTTTTAAAATTATTTTTGTTAGTACATGTTTTCAGTATATAATGATAACACTGAACATGGAAAGTTTGTCCACAGTGCATCTTAATTTTTTATTCCTCTCTTTCTCTTCCCTTCCTCCTCTGCTCTCTTATTCCCTTCCCCATTTTCAAAGGCTGTAGCTCCATTTTTTTTCAATTCCTTTTTTATGTCTTTCTCCTGCTTTCCTCCCTTTCCCTCTGTTTCTTGTTCTCCTTCCAGTGTGAAGGTCTCCCTAGTTCCTATTATTTACCTTTATTTTGTTCTTTATATTTTGGATTTCTCATATAAGAGAGACTATGCAATATTAAAACTTGAGTATCTGACTTAAACAACTTCTAATTTAAAAAATATTTTGAATTCTGCTTTATATTAACTATTTTATATGGTAATTGGCATTAGATAAAATTAAATACTAATTCACTTTATAACAATACTATGAAAGCAAAAAAAGATACTGTGACTATTAATTGATTAAATATACTACACAAAGGAATAAGTTTTGTATGGCATTTTTGGCGAATAAGCATTTGCCAGCCTACCAAATGGATGCAAGACTATGCCAGATCTTTTGTGTAAGTGACGTACTAATTTAAGTACTAAATCAGCTGGAACTCTTTTCCTGGATTTTGTCTGTCGGTGAGGATCTCTGTCAAGTGACCACGGTGTCTGGCTCCTCCCTCCCGCATGGCCTGATTTTCTCCATAGGCCGTTCTTTGCCTTTCTCCCACTCTCTCAGTTTCTCAAAATGCTTTGCGCCCTCTGGTCTGGAAGCATCTGCACTTTGTGCCTGGCTTTCCTTTCTCTCTGCCCTTTTTGGTGCCACTGCACCCCAAACCCTCCTGGCACTTGGCCCATTCCCTGCTGCTAAGTGAGATTCCTGTTGTGCAAGTGCTCAGTACTCTGTGGTTGCTCTTCGCAGCACTTAGTACTGCGTTACTCTGTTTACTTGTTTGATTGTTACTGGTTTATTCCATTGCAGTGTACATTCCATCAGTGCAAAAGTCACTGTTGTTTTTGTTTACTGTTCTATTCCCATTTGTAGTTAGAATGAATATAGTAGACATTTTCCATAACCACTTTCTTTATCAAAATTGTTCTCTGTTTACTTTGCTATGTCTGAAATTTATTTCTTAGAAATCAATTAAACCAAAAAGGATATAAGAGAAAGAATATGAAATGTTTTTATCTTCCAATTTTAATATTTTAATAATGAAATCTTAAATGTCTTCTTCCACTAATCCAGAGACACACTTGCGTCTTTCTGCTGTATCAGAAGCTGGTCTTCTGTGTCTGTTCTCAGTGCCATGCCACAGCCTCACCAAGAACTCTGGGACAGGCATCTCACACTCAGCTGGTATTTCTTGCCCTTGAGACAGAGTGTGTGCTACATTAGTGAGTGCTCCATCTATGGCAGTTGTACTGGGTCTACTGGAGAAAAAAATACAAAACCAATTTCTAGAAGACAGAGCTACTATCTTGCATATTATATTACTTATACAGTACAATTTCATGAAGGTTCAGAGGCAGCATATAACAGAAAACCCGAAATCTGATCATGGTAACAGAACTGCAAACAAGAAATGGCTTAACTGAAACAGAGATGGAAGTCAGTGTAATGGCACAAATATCGCAGAGTTAGGCCTCCGGTCTTGCCTGGTGTTGCCTTAATGTACCTTAGTGGAGAAGAAGTGAGAGGATGCTATATTTACCTGCATTGCCCCTGGTAATTGTACTAAGCGGTAAAGGATTAAGAGCAGAGATAGAGAGGAGCAGTCACAGGAGAGTTTCTCCTTGTAACCTACTAGCACAGAGACAAGGAGCACCGTTGGTCTCTTCACCCAAGACAAGAAGTTTGGCTTTCAGTGAAACTTTTCAGGGGCTTAGTAGTTGAACCCCATGAATTGAGCACTGCAGTGAATCCTAGAGCAAAACTCAGAGTACGCCAGGTTCATTAATTCATTAAGCCCCTGATCGGTCTGATCATTGAATGATATATGGAAGAACAAACATTTATAAGACAGCCCCAAATGAGAAAATGTGGGGTATTTTTGGTGCTAATATAGCATATATCTAATAAGAAGTCATCATGTAACCAGAAGTCCATGAAAAGTTACTCATTACTGTTACTTGTTAAAGCTGAATACTTTGATATCTGAACCAGATGATAGAGAATAAAAAAAAGAAAAAGAAAAAGAAAAGAAAAGAAAAGAAAAACTTATGTAATACAGCAGAGGGCGCTGAATACCAGTTATTGATGAGAAAGAAGTCCTTAGTCTAAATGTTTCATTTTCATTGAACAGATGAAAATGCTAAGCAGAAAGCAATGTTCTTGCTGTGCTTTGGGGAAGCTCTTCATTCCAGGTAATACGCTTGATTTGAAAACAACATACATAAACAACTTCCTTTCCCTTCCTAAATAACCACTTTGGAAGAATATGTGGAAAGCTAAGCTTAGATTTCACTACACACATACATTAGACCTCCGTTAAAGTTGTCCTTAAAGCCTTTCTGCTGTTGTCTTTTTTTGTGTGTCTTCTATGGGAGCATGTCCTTAATCTTCTGAAAGCCAATTAAATTTCTGGGACCAACCTAAAGTTACTGGGGTGCCAAGAAATTAAGGAAGACCACTATGCCAGGTGGTACTGGATATAGGTTTTTCTTAACCAAAAAGTAAATTGTAAGCTTTCCATTCTATATTTTATGACACAGTGGAGAATGCATCTAGCTGGATATAAGGCAATGTTAATTTTCTCAACTGTGTGATGAGATTCTGTGTGATGAAGAGTTAAGAAGATTAACTCTTCTTCCTGGTCACCTTGATAGAAATCCTGTTGACTATGAAGTATTTGCCAGTTGTCATGTAATTACCCTCAACTGCAAGACTACAGTGCTGACAGTAATTTAAATCTTCCTGTGTGATTATATCCTATTCAGTCCTAGGATAACTAATGTCATTGTTTTTCTTCTACTTAATTTTATTACTTTTATGTGTTTCCTTAGAGATGTTATTTTGATTTCGGTTGTTCTGGTTTTCATAAAAGTATCAGCCGTATTGGGGTTTGCTTTAGTTTTCTGAATTTAAAATTATTATGTAATATATGATTCATCTATTTTGTTATGTTTAGCAGAAGTTCATTTATTATGGTTACTGTAGAATGTTGGACTCAATAACTATAATAATTTTTTAAATGTTTTATTTTTTATGAATATTTGCATTATTCCAGACCATGCACATCCTTACACATAGGTCCTAGAGTACAAACAGAGCAATTTCTTCTCTTGAAGGCTTCTCTTCCCCCCTCACCCTTTTCTTCTTTTTGGTACCAAGAATCAAATTTAGGACCCTGCCAGCCAGGCACTGGGCTACTGAGCTGTACCCCAGCCCAGTTTCTTCAAAAATAAAATTTAGGGGGCTGCCGGTATGCTCAGCAGACTAAGCACTTGTGTAGGCAAGCTACCAAGCCAACCCTGCCCCAGGGCACTTTGAGCCAGCTGAAAGACTGGGTGTGGTGGTGCATGCCTGTAATCCCAGTGCTGCCAAAGCTGAAAACAGGAGGATCACTACAAATTGGAGCTACATAGTGAGACCCTGTACCAAATACATAAAAAATTAAACAAGTTTTTTTTTTTTTTTTTTAAATGTAGTTGTTTTCTCTGCTAACATGCCTTCTTCTAGAAATGGAATCATTCTACTGGAATGTTCTACATTTCAAAAGAATTTGAGCAAAATTTTGTAAAGTTTCTACAGTGATTAATTTATCTTACTCGTTTCTTATTTACTAACTTAAATTTAAGGATCCAGAATTATTTCTGGTCCTTTGAACATTTTTGTGTTCTTTTATCCTCCCACTACTTATTATCAACATAAGTAAAACAACATGTAGTGATATAGAGAAATAGCTATGGTTTTATATATCTAGTTGGCTAGATGAAGCCAACTGACCCAGTTCCATGAGATTCTTCAGGTAATTCTCTTTCTAGTACTTTCTAAAATGCATTCTTTCTGTAATATGCTATCATGCATTACCTGGGAAACTAGTTATTTGTATAGGATGTGACTGGAAGGACCAGAAAATTCTTAATCCATGTGAGCAGCTCTCCTTGATCTCTCAGGATATTGCTGAGCATCTTTTATTACCTTAATGCAAAATAAAGTTCCAATTTATTTGACTATTAAGTGTATACTACATTACTTAGAATTATAAGCTCCCCTTCATTCCTATGCTCTATGAAGATGTTCAGGCTTTTTCACACTTTCAGGTTTCATAAGTGCAGTCTGGACCTGCTTGGATTCACTTGTTTATTTACCTTAGGTCTTCAGGACTCCAAAAACAAAACTACTATAGGTAATAGAAAGAAATCTAAAATCCCTACAATACTAGTGCAAACACAAACATCAGAGTGACAGGCAGAAATCAAAATTCATCTTTCTTGCATTCATTGTGTTTCTGTTTGAATACAGGTTTCTTCAGATGTAGGACATGAATCAAAGTTTTTAAGATTTTTTTATTGATAAGATCTGGGTTTCATCTTCTGCTCACATGTACTCAGTGGGGTCACTCAAGTCACAGTTTTCAATGTGTACATGGGACTGTATGCCAGGATAAACTTTCTGCAATGGCAGTAGAGTTCCGAGTCTTTCTCCCTTCTTGATGGAACCTTTATACTTAATTGGCTTAATGTAGAAAATTTTGACACAGAAACCTAAAAGAAAGTAAATATAGTTATTCATTTCCTGCCTCAATAGCCTAAATTTGGGAAATTAAAGCATACTTATAAACACAGATGATCAAAAAACATGCAAGAAAATAGCTGAATTAACTCAGGAAAACAAATTGAATCCTATTAAAAAAGAAGACCAAGCTGAGCAGGGTGGTGCATAGCTGTTTCCTTGTTCCTTGAGAGACTGAAAGAATAGCTTCAGCACAAGTTCAAGACCAACCTGTGTAACATGAACACCTAATGTAAGAAAAGTTGAAAATATAAGATGCCAAAGGGAGAAAAGAACAATTAAAAGTTAAATGGATTGAAGAATAGTAGCAAGAAAGCATTAAGCTGTAGAAAATTGACCCAGAACTGTCAAGTTCAAGATGTACTCTAATAAAACTACTGGGCTTTTAATAATAAAAATGGAAAGAATACATACAAAAATGCAAACTTTCTAAATAACAAAGAAACTTGTGCAAAAAATGACCAAGTAGAGACAGACAATTATAATGTGATAATTATAAGATAATACGGCAGTGTTCTAACCAAATATGAGTCATGTCTATAAATGTGAATAGGTTTAACTTGTCTATTTAAATTTTCCAGTTGACTTGAAAAGCAAAGCTTAATTATATGCTATATGGAATAAAGCATAATGACTGAAAAAGTTAAAAGTACAGTTAGGTACTTTTGCAAAGCAAAAGGAAACAAGAAAACAAGTATTCTTGTCCTGTTACCACAGAATGGAATTCAGGCCTAAAAGCATTGAAACAAAACTAAGGTGGATTGTACGTAATGGCAACTGTGACAGTTCACAGGATGATATGAAAATTACAGCTCTGGATGCCCTAACTAACATCTACATAAAACAGACACTACAAGAAATACAAGGAGAATTAGAAACCCACTAATAAAAGGAGATTGAAATACTGCTTGCTTGCCACTATGGTAGTACAAGCTACGTGTGGCTGTTTAGCACTTTGGAAACCAAGGTGTGGTTCAGGGTGAAAAAACACAGTACATTTGAAGACTTACTATAGGAAATGTAAAATGTCTCAATTTTTATAGTACATTAAAATAATATTTTAAGGATATAGGATTGGATAAAATATTAAATATTAGGATATGTTACATGTATTGCTTATACTTAATAAGATGGGTCTCATAAAAATGTATTAACAAATGTGCAGAACCTCTATATTAAAAACTACTAGTATAGCAACTACTAATATAACAGAGACCTGAAAGGAAAAACAAAAGGATGTAAGATACCTATTGATTGGAAGACTCATTACTTTAAAAATAGCAGCTCTTGTCAGTTGATCTAAAAGCTCACTACATAACCAGTCAAAGCCCCAGCAGGACTTTTGTAGAAGTTAGCAAATGTTCTGTATTTTACTTAGAAATGGGAATCACCAAGAATTGCTAAAGGAATGTGGAAATAGTTGAAAAATTTCTACTACCACATAGCAATATGAATGTTAAAGCTATTGTAATTGAGATGCTGGAAACACACAGATTGACAACAGGTAGATAAAACACAGTATAGAAATGGACCCACAGTTGCCCAGATCCTGATTTATGACAAAGATATTGCATAGCAATAGAAAAAAAAATCTTGAGAGCCAGGGGTATAGCCCAGTGACATGAGTGCCGGCCTTGCCTTGCCAAGTTGACAAGTTCAGGGTCCTGAGTTTGATCCCAGGTATTAAAAAAAAAAAAAAAGGTGGTGGAGGGGAAAGAAAAAATATCTTGTTAGACTAATGTTGCTGAATCAAAAATCAAATAGATCTAAATATTCAAGGGGAAGCAAAACTTGAATAAAAACCCCCTAAAAACAATAATCCTGCTTTCAGAACTGACAAAATGATAACAAAAAGTCGTTATTCAATTTTATCACGTTAAGAATAAAAAATTCTATTAAAAAGACATCACTAAATGAAAAGGAAGACCACAAAGTGAGAGAAAAAATTACATCTGAGACAAAGGACTTACATCCAGGATAGCTTTCATATATCAATAAAAAGTATAATCCAATAAAAATAGCATATTTATATAGATGTACTACAGGGGACATCTGTGTTATTAATTACTTTATTAACCACAATGAGATCCATTACACATGCACCAGAGTGGCCCACAAGAAAAAGTAAATAGCTGTGCACACTTGGATCCCAGCACTCAGGAGGGTGAGGCAGAAGGATCTCTGTGAGTTCAAGGCCAGGATGGGTGATAGAATAATGAGTGCACGACCAGCCTGAATTACATAGCAAGACCCTGTCTCAAAAAAGAAAAATAAGTCGCGCCAAGCATTGGGAATGGAGCAATAGAATTCAAGCATAGCTGGAAAGAGTGCAGATTAATACAACTGATTTGGAAAACAGTGTCACTACTATAGCTGGGTATTCCACATTGCAGCAGAAAAGGCCCCTCCCCCAAGCCAGTGTACTTAAGTTTGTTAGTTGCCCATGTAGCAACTTCCAGTTGTTTCTGCCTCTTAGAAATGGTGGTGTGATATATAACTGTTCACTATGATGCACATTGTACAAACCAGTCCCCAACTGACAAGATATTCAGTCTATGCCTCCTGCTTGCTCATCACATAGAAGCCCTAGACCACCAGGGATCAGGGCCTGGTATTCTGGGAGTGGTCCCGATCAGTGCCTGACAACATAAATAAATCTACTTTCAAATCCTAGGCATCCTTTCAGTGTTTCTGCTTGCCACTGCAATTCTTCACATTGTGCCAGTTGCTCAGCGTGTTCTAGCTGTGCACACTAACTGGGGGCTGCCATGGTAAGTGTGAGAACACACTGGGCCTACTGTAAAAAAGGACCCCAGAAGAGACTACATAGGTCAGCCAGTCCTAAAGCCCCTCATTCGACTGGTGGACCATGGGGACTTTTAAAGGTCTTTTTGGGGGTGGCTAGAGGCCAAATTTGTGAATAAATCTGACTGTATGGAAAGACCTTTCTTTAGCAGGACTTGGTTTCTCTTTTGCTCTCGAAGCTGTAGGAATGACCTGGTGCAAGTTTAAGAATTGACTGGAGGTTCTGACCCATTATTGTGATGATTAAAATAAGAATTATTTTTCAGTGTTGTGGTTGAATCCAGGGCCTTTGAACTGACCTATATTCCCAGCACTTTTTAATATTTTATTTTGAGACAGTGTCTCACTCAGTCACCCAAGATGGGCTTGAACTTGTAATCCTCCTGCCTTGGATGTCAAGATTTTGTTTATAAAACTTAGAGCATTTATACTCATAAAAAATTGTTGACAGGGTGTACAGGGTGTCACTATGTAGATTGGACTCATAGTGATTCTCCTGTTTTCAGCCTGTCAAGTGCTGGGATTACAGGCATGCACCACCATGCAATCACCATCTCAGCAGGGCTGGCATGGCACTCAGGATGAAATCCCAGCTCTTGCACTCTGCCTAAGAAGGCGCTTTAGTCCACTGAGCTATCAGGCTGGCCCTGAGAACTTAGTTTAATAGGACCAGGATATGTGGTCATTTGGGGACTATAGAGGACAGTCACCAAGTTGTTCCTTACCCTCTGGGCCTACTCCAAATAGGAAAATACATACTTAATGAATATATATGGAGCATTTTCACAATCACCTAAAGAAAAACAATATATGAAGGTATATGCATATATTGTGATCCTATATATTAAGAAGCGATGTAGTTGCTGTTGTGGCTCTTCGCTGTAACCCCAGCCCTCAGGAGGCTGAGGCAGGAGGCTTGTCTTCAGTTTGAGGCCAGCCTAGGCTACATAGTTGAAGGCCAGCCTCAGCTATATAGCAAGAACCTGTCTCATAAATGAACAAACTCAATGCCTATAATACCAGCAAATATTTTACCTAAGACATAAGTGCTTTTGGAACTAGTTCACATTTAACTCTTCCAGAAATGAAAGTATTTGCAAATTCTGAGATTTTTGGTAAACGAAAGTATCCCTGTTATGGCAAATCTGCTGAAACTGGCCTTTGTTTATAGATTTTTTTAAAGCAAAACTACATGAACCATGAAGGACCTCTTCAATCAGGTATAGTTTGTTGATTTATGTGCATAAAGCAGGAGTTTTTAGGGAAGGTGGTAGAACATGGTTGAAAATGCCACAGTAGTTTTTGCAAGATACAGTCTTTTATGGTCTAGGTTACGTCATTTTGAAAGAAGTACAAAATTTCCGTATATGAAAGCTGCATTAGATTATATAAGCATCAGTATCCCCAGGAGTGGCCCTAGATCTGTACAACCACCTCCTCTTACCTCTTCCAGAGAGCCGAACACCATTGTTGATGGCATTTTTGTTTTTATAAGGTTTCTCTTGGCCCACAATCATTCCGGTGAATGGTGCATACACAGTAGATCCATCAGAGCACAGAACATCCACACCTTGGTGAGACCTCTGATTTCTAGGATATAAATAATACCAAGTGGATAGAGGAGCTGCCTTGGGGAACTTTATGGCTAAGAATGTGATGTTAGCCCACTGTTCAACTCTGAAGTATAAGAAATTGAAGCTGCCAAAACATTTGAGATTTTTCAGGATTCCTCACTGCCTTTAGTCCAAGTTTAACCATTCTCTGGGGGTAGTAATGACTGTGTGGTAAAGATTAAAGCATTTGAACTAGTAGTTGGTATGTGGTAACCCTTAAATATTAATTATTACTATTATATGACATTTGGGGAAAATGAGACAGTACAGTTGAGTAAAATGTTTAGCTATTGGAATCTTGACCTCTTGAAGAGTATTTTGAAAAGAATCGCCTTTCTATGAGAACCTATCATGAAAGTATCACATACCACCCTAGCATCTTATTTTTCTCTCAGTGGAAAGTCACTGTAAACATCATTTACTGCACATGGTAGTTAGTGCAGTGACTGATACTTCCAAGGCTTATTAAACTGTGCAGAACAACTGCAAAATCATTTGAGATTGTTTGTCTCTAACAACCCCTCAGTTCTGGCTTTCCACTGCTGCAGCCAAGCCTGCTCCTACCAGGTTCTCCTGCCTTCTCATAGGCTATTGTGAAACCATCAGGTTTGCCAAGATTGCTAGAATTAGCTGTACAGTGCCATCCAATAGGCTCCAAGTGAGCCAAGAAGACAGTGTGTAAATCAAGCATGACCATGTGAGTCTTCATCTTAACAGCTCAGATCCCATCTCCTAGTTCTGTCTCAGGTTATTTGAAGTTGCTTTGTAAGTCATGTCTGTAAGTGACAGAGCTGCTCTACTTAGGATGAAGATCAGCCTGTAACACTCAAAAGTCCAGAGGCTGGGTCAGTAGCAGCATGACTGGCTGGAAGAGGATCCAGAAGCTGGAGTTCAAGTGTAGCCTTCACCAACTTGAGCTGTGCTTAGCAGAATCCCTGGTATTAAGTTCAAATTCCTCCTCTTTAAGATGCAATAGTAGTATTTGAGTTTTCACCTTTGGGAAGCCAGGTGAGATAAGTCAACGTACAAAGATGTTGAAAGAGAAGACAACATATATCTGTTTCTTTTTCTTTTCCTTAGTTTGGGATCTGTCCAACTTTCAGAGTCCATACTGAAAGCAGAGTTCTTAAAAATTATTTCAGAGACCAATGTTACACATATTTCTGGGACACAAACATTGGGCAATATAAAATAAGGACACTAAGAAAAGAAGGAGCCAAACAGATTGATGGATAGTTGGTGGTCAAACCCCATACCTTTGAGCAGAGTACTGTCCACAGCCATGGCTGTCACACGTGCGGATCTCATTGGAGGATTTGCCAGCACATATGTTAGCCCATCGCACAGCCAGTACTAAAAACAGAAGCATGAAAGCCTTAGGTGTCTAATCAGTCTCTAGGGCATCCTGAGGAGCCTATTTTCAATGTTGTTTCCTTCTAATTTTCTGTAGTCTATTGGGAGGGTCTTAAAAAGTTTTGCATCCTAATTCACATGTAAAATTGGCTTTTTTCCCTGGCCAAGGAATTCTGCTATTTGTTTATTATCTTCTATCGTGAACTATAATTTCTTTCAGATGATACGTTAAGAAGTGATTTAACTTGAGCTTTTCAAGTTTCCTTTGCTCATTACCTGGCATAGGGTCCACAATGTTTAAATTAAACAAAAATAAGTAGCTGGCTCAAAAAATAAGTAGAAATTACAAAGTAAGTTTGAAATGCCTTAGAGTTAGTTCTAATAAGCAAATCCAAATAAATGTTTGAATTAGAGGCAAAGCAGACTCTCAACCAGACAAGTTTATTTAACACTAAATCTCATGTTTATAGACACAGAAGAGGAAAATTCCAGAAATACATGTAATTCAAAATGTTACACCATGTAAGTCTATGGTGAAGCAGTAGAGAGTAGGGAAGGGAGTTGAAATAATTATATAAAAAGTTATAAAGCAATAAAGCAGAAAAAAAATAAAGCAGAAGAAGAGTTCTCGGTGCATACTGCAAACTTTTAAGTACAACTTGCCTCTTAATGTTGTCAGTTGTTTCTCTAGTTGATAAATTGTCAATTGAACTGAATTACTGACTTTCAATGTTAACATTCATAGTTAACAAATTCAACATTTTACTTTTAAGCAAATTAACAGAAAAGCAGAAAGAAAAGGCTACTAATTTGATGATTGATTTTATTTAGTGGTATTTTACTTTCCAGTGATACAGAAAAGCGACAAAATATGGTCATAAAGCATATTTAATGTAATATGAGTATCAAAGTCGTCCACCATGGAACCAAGCTTCAAATCAACATAAAACCTTCAAATATAATCAAATATAAGACTACCACTTTGGCAATTACTTATTTTTGAGAATTAAAGTGCATATTCAGCAGTTTATTAATCTACTTGTTTTTCTTTCCTGCTATGACCATTAAATTAGGAAAACATTCCTTTTGTGCTAATCCATATGACTTGTGCATCAGTAATTTTCTAAAAGTATTATACAATTTGTTTTTCATTTTCTAGTTTTTGTTCCAGTTAAATCTGAGCCCATGATTAACTCTTCTGAAAGTCTTCCCTCTCCACTTTTATGCTTTCCTCATTAAAGAACCAAAACATTCAAATAGAAATGATTGAGAAATGACACCCACTAGCATATACCCTTCCAATCCCTCCTTTAATAATTAATACACAAGATTCTGTTGAGATTCTGCTACTAAAGACTTTAAAATATACCCCTGAAATTAGTTTTTAAATATATTAGCCAAGATTCTAAAACTGTAGTTTTTACTTACCCATGGAAATCAAAGCAGCTGAAAGGAGGACTCTTGCTAGGAACATCTGGCTCTTTTCTTTCCTTATGTTTCTGATGTAACTAGAATTGTCACTACACTTGTTAAAGACTACTGAAGTTTGAATGAATATTTCCTGGCTCTTTAGCCTTTGAATTTTATATATCTCATTTCTTTAATAGTGCAAGACACAGAGAATGGAACAACTAAAATTCTAATAGTCCAAGGAATTTGACTTACATGTGAGACTGATATAAAAGCCTTTGATCTGAAGAAGCCAATTTTATTGGAAATACTGACTAAATATTAACAGAAGATGATAAGGTGAGGTGCAGATGAATGGTCTTTGGGGTTGTAGCTGCAGGATAATATGCATGTAAAAGTGGTATATTTAATACTGTCAGTAATTTTTGTTCAGTTCTTGGGTGACAGCAGATAGTGTAGAAGAGAATTGACCATTAATAATGTATAATATTCCTTTACATATTTCTCAGTTTATCTCTTAAGTTTTTATCAATCTAATTACATATAACACATGTAACATTTGTAGATAATTTCAAAATTTTGAATGTAATTTTAAATGTTTTTTTCATTTGTAATAATGAAAAATTAACATCCATAATATAGTCTTACAGTATAGCAGTTTTTTATTTATTTTATTTTGGTTTTACTACTTTTAATAAGGAATACCATTGAGACAGTTTCAAAACATGTTAGCAGGACAGCCACAATAATTGATACAATGCATATTGTTGTCTTCATAGTAGCTGTTCAGAGTACAAGATGCAGACATGACAACTCTAAATACTATTGGTACAAGTATTTTTCTTCATTGAACTAAGAGAAAGCAGTTGTATCCATAGAACAATATTCCATAATAGTAGTGGGTTAATGGCAGAACTGGCAATGTCGGAAGCTGAAGTATAGCAGTTTAAATGAGGACTGTCTACACATATTAACACGGGTTTGTAAATATACCATTGAATTAAAAATTACTTTGAGGATGATATTTATAGTACTGTATTATTTATTTAAATTTCAAAAGTGAAAGGTTTTATGTGGTGCATGCCTGTAATCCCAGCACTTGGGAGGCTAAAAACAGGAAGATTGTTATGAGTCTGATCTGTGCAGTGAGACCCTGTAGACACTCTACTAAATACATAAAAAAGTTAAAGAGGAATACAAATATAGTATATACAATAAATATACAAAAATATACACAGATTACCTTTAGAATACTAGTTACCTCTGGAGAAGGGATAAATAGAACTGCAGAGATATGCCGAGTACTTAAATTCTGGAGTATTTTATTTTTAAAAACAAAAAGATCAGAAAACTATATGAAGATGTTAATTGGAGACAGATCATCGATGTTGAATTCTGTATATTTCTATGTACTTAAATTTTCTGTGTATTTCAATATGCACAGGTCCTTTCTATTCCTAATATTAGATGAGGAACCTCATTTGAATAATTGTGATATAAAATCAATATTAAAAGTCAATAGCTTTTCTATACACTAATGATGAACTAGCTGAGAATTCAGGAAAAGTTTCATTCACAACAGCTTCAAATAAATAAAACACCTAGAGATTATGAGGTAAAAAGCTACAGTGAAAATTACTATACACTGAAGAAAGAAACTGAAGACCCTACAGGGTAGAAGAACCACTATGTTTATTGATGAGTAAAAGTAATAGTATTAAAATGGTGTCCTATTACCAAAATATTCTTTGGTAGAGAATCAATGCAATCACCATCAAAACTTTGGTGAGACTATATTATAAAGAATGTCTAATTTTGTGAAAATAAGAAAACAATTCTAAGATTCATATGGAAATACAAAAGACCGAGAATATGCAAAGCAATGATAAGAAAAAGAACAAGGTGGAAACATCACAATACTCAGTTTCAAGTTATACAACTAAGCCATAGTAACAGAAGCCGGATGGTACTGCACAAGACATAGAAATATAGACCAGTGGAGTAGAATACAGGATAACAGAAACAGACTGTTATAACTATAGCCATCTGAATCTTGATAAAGAAGCTAAAAGTATATGGTGGAGAAAAGATAGCTACTTCGACAAACTGTGCTTGGAAAACTGGATATCTATAGCCAAAAGGTGAAATTATATTTCTGTTTCTTATTTTACACAAAAATCAATTCAAAATGGATCAAAGACCTAGGTATAAGACATAAAACTTTGAAACTACTATTAAAAACACAGGGGAAGTACTTGAAACCATAGATACTGGCAAAGACTTCTTGAGTGGTCTAGGAAATATTAGCAAGATTCAACAAATGAGACTATATCAAATTGAAAGTTTCTGTACAGCAAGGGACACAACAGAGAAAAGGCATAGGCCTCAGATGGCAGAAAGGTTCCTTGCCAGCTACGCCTCCAACAGAGGATGCATACAATATATGACAAACTAGAAACACTTAAGGATAAATAGCTCAATCAGTAAGTGGGCAAATAAATGGAACAGGCATTTCTCTAAAGAAGTACAGATGACTGGTAAGTACATGGGAAAATGTTCATTACCTTTAGCCTTTAAGGAAAATGCAAGTGGAAACTATATTGAGATTCTATCTCACCCTAATAAGAGTGGCTATCATTGAGAATACAAAAATTAAAAAAAAAAAGCTGATAAGGATACAGAGAAATAAAATGAACCCTTCCACATTGATAAGGGCTGTGCAGATTGGTACAGCTACTATGGGACTGAGTATGGTCACTCACCAAGAAATTAAATCTAGAACACCATATATGTGACCCACATATACCATTCCTTGGTATACAACTAAAAGAATTAAAGTCAGTGTACTCTAGGGATACCTGTGTGCCCATTTATTGTGACACAATTCACAATAGTGACATGGAACTAGCCAAGGTGTTCATCAACAGATGAATGGGTAATGAAGAGTATGAGTGTTATGTAGCCACAAAGAAGAGTGAAATTATGTCATTTGCAGGAAAATGATGGAACTGTAGATCACTGTATTAAGTGCAACAGGCTGGATACAGAAGGACAAGAATCACATAGTCCCTCTAATATATGAGATTTTTTAAAAATGATATGAAAATAGAAAAGAGGAAGGAAAAACAGGGAGAAGGGGTGAAGGGAGGGTAATAGGACATGGATATGCACAAAATATATACTTTGAATCCCAGTATTTTGTAAAATTAATATTTACTAATAAAATGTATATTTAAACAATTGGCAGTAGCTGCAGGACATAGGGATTGTGGTCCCATAGCTTTACATTTTTTGCATCTACACTCCTGCCCTTTCTCATCAGGGCCAAAAGGGACTTTCCTAATCCTTGGTTTTGGCTCAGTGATGTGGCTTTGATCAGTAAAACGAGGCAGAAGTCACACTGCATCTGGCCTGGGACCTGCATAGCTTGTGGGACCTTTGTTTTCGCACTCACCTTCTCCTGCTCTGAGGTCCCCAAGGACATTCGTCTTTTTTCCAGATTAATCAGCTCTGTGATGAAAAAAGTTCTGAGGAGCAGGGCCACCCAGTGCACCTGGCTCTCTGCATGACCCCTGGGGAGGTGATTAGTAAGAAGTAGTCCCATGAAGTCATTGAAACTGGGTTTGGTATAGTATGCAGTGACGAATAAACTATGCCAATTAGAGTGTACATTATTTTTTATTTATTTAGTTCAGGGTCCACTGGGTCTCACTACATAAATTGAACTCCTAGTGATTCTCCTGTTTTCAGCCTCCTAAGTGCTGGGATTATAGGTGCATGCCGCCACACCCAGTCTCAAGTATACATTAATATAGACTTCACAACCCTTCAAGGAGGCATGCAACATATAGAGTGCAGAACCCCAGGCCTCTGCATTTATTAAATAACTGAGATGGACTGGAAAAAATACATCACTGAAATAAAGCAGGAGATTTTGAAATAAGACACTACTGTATACAGTATATAATATATAACAAAAGTGCTACTTCAGACCATAAGGAGGAAACACCACCCATAAATAATACTGAGACAAGAAAGGAAATATTGATCCATCCATCAAAATGCATCAAATGTGCATGCAAAAAATGGGTGAAGGAAGCAGTGAAGGGGAAGGAGATGGTAGGGAGAGAGAAAGAGGAGAGACAGGGAAGAAAGGAACCTAAGTTATGATGTTTCCAAATTATGAATGATTTTTAATGGTCTTAGAAAATAGGTTAGGACTTTCAAAGTATGTCCAAATCCCCACAGACTGAAGGAAACATGAGCTAATGTGTTTTTGTAGTAATAAACTAACTTCTACAAAACAATATCCTAATCAGAGTGAAAAGATAAAACTCCAGGGAAAATATAACACATTTGACAAGACAGGTAAGGACTCATTTCCCTAATATAGGGGCTGGCCAAATAGCTTAGCGGATGAAAGGGCCTGCAAGCAGGCACAGGGATCAGGGGTTTGATCCTAGGCCTGCTGTGCCAGCCCACCCCTGGGTGCACTGAGACAGCCATTGAGCATGCCTGTAATCCAAGCTCTTGGGAGGCTGTAAACAGGTGGATCACAATGAGTCCAATCTAGTAGTGAGACCCTGAATACCCTTTAGACCCTTCCTAAAAAATACAAAAAAAGAAAGGAAAGAAAGAAAGAAAGAGAGGGGATTTCTGGGTTAGCTCAGGAAACAGGTTAAGCACCTGTTCTGGCAAAAATAGTTTATTCGCAGGGAACCAGGGTTCATTCCCCAGCTCCACAAGCCTTACCTGACCAGCACTGAAAGCAGCCTGAGTGAGCCAGTAAATTAAATAAATAAATAAATAAATAAATAAATAAATAAATAAATAAATAACATACTGAGAAATCTTAAAAAAATTAAAAGACAGAAACAAGCTGATATGACACTATGAACAAAATGCCAGACTTTCATTAAAAAATAAGTACAAGTTACTCATATGCATTTGGGAATTTGCTCCACCATAGCCATATTTAAGTGAAAGTACAGGACCCTAGGTTCAATCCCCAGTTCCCCCTCACACACAGTAAACCAGGCTGAGGTATTGCTTTTCATCTATCACATTGGCTGTACAAGGGCATGTGGACACAGGCACGCTGAAAATATGTTTAACCTTTTTAGAGGACAATTTGGCAACACTTGCCACAGCTTGAAAAGCACAAAACCTTTGCTCTAGCAATCCCATTGCTTTCCCACATGTGGCCTGCTTTCCTCCTCGTTTTCCTGCCTTCAGCATTTTTCCTCACCCATCTTTCTGTCTGCAGTCAGAGCAGTCTTCCAATCTGCACATGAGATGGTATTATTTTCATGAAATAGGGTCCAGGCAAGTGTGCTCAATGACGAAAAGCTGCTGGAGCCTTTTCTAATGAATGGATCAGGCAGCAACATCCGGTCAGTTTTACCATTGCAAGAGACATTTTGTGCTTCCTGGTAAAATACACGATGCCACCTATAAATATTCTTGTCAAAAATTGAACCCGGATAAAGGCTTTAGCTCTGCCTACAAGTGTAGAGGAACCTCAAGGTATAAGCAGGTGAAATGGTACCCTGGAAATGCAGTCAGTACAATGTAGACTCTGAAAAGTTCTGAGGGTAAAAATTTTGGTTTCTTCCACAGAGTCTGAGGAAAAGAAAAAAAAAGAGAGAGAGGGAAATTTGGATTTTAAAAGACTGATGAGACTGATTGGTAAAATGCATTGTCTAGATCCTTCTCAGAGTATAATTCCCATAAACAAATCAGAGACAGAAATTTTAACACTATTAAACACTCTCTGATGATATTAGAAATTCCTTATAGTTTTAATCAGAATGCATAATGGTTTTTATAGTCTTTGGCCTTTAGAATACACACTGAAATTTTTTGAGTATAAAATATATCTCATATTTACTTCAAAGTAATCCAGGAGTCTGGAAAACAGGGATCATATAGATTAACATGATTGGCCATGGACTGGTACTTAGTGAAGTTGGATGAGCTTTCATAGGAGACTGTTACAAAATTCTCTCTGGTTTTTGTTCTTATTAAACTCCATGTTCCAACTGTTGATGGTAACTTTATTTTGATAACTTCCTTATTGGTTTTTAAGAAGTAGCTATGTTGTTTTGTTTTTATAAGTAATGAGTTGTTGTCATAAAAATTACCCCAGTATGCAAAAAAAAAATTTCCACTAACATTTCGGTATATGTACACTTGGCTTTTTTTTTTTTTTTACCTTATATCTGTTGTCAAGAATGTAAGTATTTTATTAAGTTGTGGTGTCTCCAAATTGAGCATAGTAAATGCAAGAAAAGACAATATTTTTATGAGAGTACCAAGAGTTGAAGTATTAGACATGTCTGCAAACTTCAAATTACATAAAACGTTTACATACAACTCTTTTGTTTTGCCTAGTTTAGTAGTTTAATGGCTAAGAGCATGTGGTCATCAGCATCTTTGATCATCAATATCTCTGATGGTTGATTTGACCTGCACTTTGGAAACCTAGGTGGACATGAAAGGGCCAAGGTGGCTTGCAGAGTGTGGTGACTGACCTGGGTGACCTGATGAGGCCTCTCTGCTCCCTTGCTCTTTGCCCCCAGGGTTCACTAGAAGAACCCACTGACCTACTAGCGAAATGCTTTCAGAAATCTGAAAGAAGGCCAGAGCCACTGTTCTAAACTGATTCATCACTATTAGAGAGAAAAAGAGACCTCAGGTGTGCATGTTTCAGCTAGTGAGAAAATCAGCTTAGGGATGCAGCCTCTGGTTAGAGAACATGTAAATCATCCATTCTGTCTGCCCCCTTCAACCCCCCACCTCTTCACATACTCTGTGCTGACAGAGAATAGAAAGAAGTAGAAGCATGAGAGATTAGTCATCACTACTTTGGGAAATGAAAGACTCAAGGGAGATTTGATTACAAAATAATTTCAATATATTAAAAGGAATCATTTCCAAGTTTTCTGATGTGTGAGGTGAATGACTTCTTTGAGAAGCAAAGAAACATTTTCCAGAAAAAGCCATTTCCCTTTTCATTGAGTGCATAATGGATGGGACAGATTGTAGTCCTCACAGCAGAGTGAATCTTTTTTTTTAAATTTAATATTTTTATTGTTTAAATTTAACAATGGTTATATTACATATTTTCATCATCAGATCAGTTTAGATTAATACATATAGGTATATAAGATTGATCAAACAATTAAACATTAACCCTTTTAAATCAACATTACTTTTTTTTTCTTTTTCCCTTTCTTTTTTTTGAAAGTTGATATATTGCATATAATATGCAATAAGCAGAGTGAATCTTAGATTTCATTTACTGTAATTTTTTTTTTTGAGCCAGGGATTGAACTCAGGTCCTTGCACTTGCTAGGCAAGTGCTTATTCTACTGAGCTATCTCCCCAGCCCTCGATACTTTAAATGGGGTTGTAAACTACTAAAGCTGAAAACACTCTGAACCTCATGTACAATGCAAATTTGTATCACATCTAATGCTTTGTTTCAAGGTTGGAGGGACATTGCAGGAGGCTTCTGGGTAGATGTTCCCAAGAGAAAAGCATGGAAGTCTAGACAATATAGAATGTCTTTCCTCCTGAGTCCAGAGCAGAACCATATTAGGCAACCGTAACAGTCTGTCCTGTTCAACGTGAGGCAGTCCCCAGCACCTTGCTGAGCACAGAACCTTTCTCAAAACCAATGTGCTGAGGTTAGCATATGGCTTAAAATCTACCCTAATACACGCAAATTTACCTCGATCCAGAGTCTGACACTTAGGTGTCCTCAGTGTGCCTGTCTCAAGTTTGGAGAGAACCATTCAATGCATCAGCTTACTGGGACCAAGTAACTGGGGATGGTGGGGAGACAGGGGAGAGATGGAAATTGGGAGGGAAGGGGAAGGCAGGCAGGGGGAGGAAGAGTGGAAAAGAAAGTCAGGAGGGAGGAAGAGAATTTTCAATGAAGATGCACCCTGTGTAAACGGGGGATATACTTCCTACTTGGTGCTGCAATCCTTAAGAAAGTGTTTTAGTGAGTATGGAATAAGAACCAAGAAAAGTGAAGAATTTTACGAGCTTTTATAATCAGCTTTGTGGTCCTGAATGAGTGTACCATGTCATTAACTACAACTACTTTCCATTCCATGAAGAAATGAATACAAAATGCTCTATTCAATGGACCCTACCTTAGTGACTTTTCTCTCCTTCCTGAAATGAAATACTCAGCAACTAAAATGAAAGAAAGGAAGGTTTATTTAGCTCACAGTTCATGGAGGTTTTCCATCAATAATTGGCTCACTCCAAGGCAGGGTGACATGGCACAGGGGCAAACTTTTCAACGTGGCAGAAGATAGCAAAAGCAGCAAGAGTGAAAAGTGGCGTGCGCATGCACACACACACACACACACACACACACACACACACACACACACACAGGACTGGCCTCTTTTCCTCCTATTGTATGGGCACTATTTGTCCACACCGTCTCCATGCCCTCCCTTGCACAAGCTCAGGATTTTTACAGAGAAAGGGCCCTGGTCCCCTGCTGAGTTAAATGGCTTAGCTTAGCTCCAGTTGACACAATGCATCAACCATGATAGCTCCATAAGCCTCTGCTCCCTAATTCCCTTGGATGTGGCTGCTCAAGGATGATGCCTGGAGGTGGATTAGGTCACCCAAGGAGCCTCAGGACAAATAAAATAAATGTGCTCATTTGGGTGTTCATGCATCTTTAGGATTCTAGGAATGGGACCAAAAAAGGGACAATGTTCAGAGTCTTGTCATCATCCAAAATATTTTCTTCCTCCAGGGCCAGGAAGGTAGCTCAAGTAGCTTAAGTGCCTGTCTGCACATGCAAGGTCCTGAGTTCAATACCTGGTACCAAAAACAAAAATGTTTCATCTTCTGGAAATGCACAATAATAATAATATCAACAGTCACTCCTCATTCTCTACTTTCCTCAGTTTTTGTCAGCTATTTTTATTTTTTATTTCTTCGTTTTATACAAGGTCTCACTATGCAATTCACACTCATAGTCATCCTCCTGTCTCAGCCTTCCCAGCACTGGGATTACAGGTGTGCACCACCACATCCAGTCTCAGTGGCCAGCACAGCCTGCCTGGGGCTCCAGGGCCAGCAGGGCATGCAGTACCAGGGATGCAACACAGGTCTTTGTACTTGTCAGGCTGACAGACCACCGAGCTATCTCCCCAGCCCTCTGGCAACTATTAATCTACTTTTTCTCTCTTTGGACTTGCTTGTTGTAGACATTTCATATGAGTAGCATTATGCAGTATCTTTCCTTTTGTGTCTGGCTTCTTTCACTTGGCATATTTTTTTTCTAAGTTCCTCTATATGTAGCAGGTTCAATACTTCATTCCTTTTTCTGATTGGATAATGTTGCACTGAATGAATGCACCACACCTTGCCCATTCATGGGTTGCTGAACATTTGTGTTGCCTCCACTTTTTTTTTCCCATTACGGATAACATTGCTCTTTGTGAAATTCATATACAAGTTTTTGTGTGAGTATTCATTTTCAACCCATGGGAATATACTCAGCAGTGGAACGCTGACCTACTATAAGACTATGCTGAGCACTGTGAGGGACTGTTAAACTAGTTTTCAAAGTGGCCACATGAGTCTGTGTTTGCAACAGCTATGTGTGAAAGTTCCAGTTTACCCACATGCCCTTCACAATTGTTAGAGGCTCTCTTTCTAACTATAGTGTTCCAGTAGGCTAGAAGTGGCATTTTATGGTTTAAAAATTACTACTGATTTTAAAAATCTTTTTATGTATTTATTGACTACTTGTTCTTCTTTGGGAAAAATTTTTTCTTCAAATCCTTTGCCTAGTTCTAATTAATCTTTTTATTGCGAATTATGAGTTAATATAGTGCAGCTACTAGAGCTGTGTTGTTTATATAATTTGCCAATATTCTTTTTTTTCATATTCTGCCCTATTGTATAGGTTGTCTTTTGCTTTCTTAGGAGTGCTTCTTAAGGCCCAGACATTTTTTATTTTAGTGAAGTTTAATGCATTTATTCTTCCCTTTATTTATAATTTAAATGCCACTTTTTAAAAAAGTGTTATCCATAAATCAAATTGAGTATCTCCTCCTTTTAAAAAAGAATCATCTAATCTCAGCTTATGAGAAGTTTTTTTATACTTAAGTGTACTTGATATACAAAACTTGGGCACATTTAACATATGCATTCCATTGAGTTTGGTTGTTAATCCACATGATTCCATCACCAGAATAAAGTACTAAACAGAACCATCACCTCCAAAAATTTCTTTATATTCTTTTGTTGTGGGGAAGGGCACAGTATTTTATTTTCTACTTCTTATATGGTAAGAACACTTAATATGAGTTCTATCTTGGTATATTTTTAAATACAGCATATCCTATCATTAACTATAGATACTAGCTGGGCGTGGTGGCTCACGCCTGTAATCCCAGCACTTGGGAGGCTGAGGCAGGAGGATTGGTGCGAGTTCGAGACCAGCCTGGGCTACAAAAGTGAGCTCAGGACCAGCCTGAACTGCATAGCGAGACCCTGTCTCAAAAAGACAAAAAAAAAAAAAACTATAGATACTGTGTTGTAAGGTACTTCCAGAACTTTCGCCTCTTGCATAACTAAAACTTTATATCCATTGAACAATAGTTGCCCATGTCCAACTTTTTCTATCCCTTGGCAACCGGCAACCATCATTCTATTCTTTTCTACTGAGAGTCTATTTTAAATAGCTTGTTAAAGTTGAATCCTATATTTGTTCTTCTATGACTGACTCATCTTTTTTTTTTAATTCAAAATATTTATTTATTTTAAATTTAACAATGGTTGTATTACATATTTTCATCATCGGATCAGTTCAGATGAATAGATATAGGTATATAAGAATGATCAAACAATTAAACATTAACACTTTCAATAAACATTACTTTTTTTAACAGTTGACACACTGTATGACAGACTCATCTTATGAGCATAATATCTTCTAAGTTTATCCATGCTGTTATGAATAGTGAATTTTCTTGTTTTTAGATCTGGGTAGTATTCCATTATATGTGCATATATTGCACTTTACTCATGTGTGTTCATCCACACTTTCATTGGTGGTGATGGCACTTGGATTGGTTTCATATCTTGGCTATCTTTAGTAACGCTACAGTGAATATGGGGATGCAATATTCTCTTTGATTCTGATTTAAGTTACTTTGGATGTATACTCAGAAATAAAACTACTAAATCACATAGTTTTATTTTAGTTTTTTTTAAGTATTTAGTACAGGGTCTACAGGGTCTCATTATGTAGATTGAACTCATAGTGATTCTCCTGTCTTCAGCTTCCCAGGTGCTGGGATTACAGGCACGCACCACTATGCCTAGTCTCAGTCTCTGCCTCAGTGCACCCTGGGAATGGGGCCAGAACAGCACTCTGGGGATTGAATATTTTAAAATTTTTGAGGAGCCTTCATGCTGTTTTCCATAGTGCCTGAACCATTCGATGTTCTCACAACAGTATGAAATGGTTTCCATTTCTGTACAGTCTCTCCAACCCTTACCTCCTTTTACCAAATAACCAAACAGGTGTGGTGTGATATGTCATTGTAACATCTCCACACATGCTGTGTGCACACAGCTGGCCTATTGAGAAAGTATAGGCTTCAAGCAGCTGTATACATAGGTAGAATGTGCACACATATGCGTGTAGAACATGAATGTTTTATATCTCTCTATCCACTGTGTGCTAGAGGTAGGGGATAAAACTAAGCATGTTACTTCTCATAACTTGTCAAATTACATTTTCCACATTTACAGCTTCAGTGATTAATATTTACCTGAAGTTGCTCTCAAGGACAACTTGTTGGTTGACTTTGCACTAAATGACTTTCCCTCTGGCAAACATTTTTAGTGAAAAAACACCTAAGACAAACTAATATCACTCCCATTGGTAATATTTAAATTACTTATAGACTAGACTTACTCAATAAAGCCTTCCTTTTATCCCATTGTGCTAACTACTATGTGATCAAGGAAAACTCTATGCCTAGTGGTTATTTAAATCCATTCTTTTCAAGTGAGAATCTTCTATGTTTTAAAATCCTGCCTGAGGATTTTTTTTTAATGGGAATAGATTATTTGCATCTAAGATTCCAGAATGTGCTAAGCTCCAGTGTAAAGACACCCTTCGTTCTGTCATCTCTTCACAGAGTCACAAATCCTCACTCCATTTTGCCATCTGCTAGTACTTTGACCAAGAGAAAGCAAACAAGTCAGAGAGACCTGGGGAAACACAGACCTGGGTTCCCCCAAGCCATGGTAAACAGATGTGTTTGGTCCACTGAGCTTTGAACCTTGAAATTACACCACACACAGACGTGGCCAGCATGTTGCCAGAGGTTACGACACACACATTCTTGGCACCACTGCTCCGATTGACTCAGAGAAGCTGAATATCTTACACTGAGTGATAACTCGGCTATGACAATGGAAGAAATGATGTTATTTGGAGGGTCAGGGCTTAAAATGCCTCTCTTCTTACTGATATTGCCTAAAAAAGAAACTGACAAAGAAGCGGGGGTTTCAAAGTTGGTTATAGTGCCAAGTCATGACCTGGCCATCCCACTCAGTGTGCAGGAGTATGTGTGGGACATTGAACTCAGCACATGGAGAAAATGAAGATGATTAAGGAGACAAAGGAGCCAGGCATAGCTGCACTCATGGGAGGGGTCAGCCCAGAGGGGAGAAGATGGGAGTGCAAACTCAGAAAGGAGAGAGGAGGAGGGAGAGTGGGACCCATAGCAAGCTCAGCCTGCGAAACACTTCCGAGGGTGCTGGGAAGCCAGCCTCATTCTCCACTGGCCTGGTCATGGCCATAAAGATGGAGTTTCTGTATTTTATTTGACTCTAGGGAGACCTGGAATTGTTCCAGGAATATTTCTGTTGGACACTTTGAGAGTGGGAGGGAAGCAATCATTGGCTATCTAAAAACATTTGTGCAAAGACTAGACCCAGGCAAGTTTTTCAATCTGTTTTTAAAGTTCACTTTGAAATTTTTATGAGAAGTTATATTAGAGATATGAAAAATTGTTTCTGTGAATTCGAGAAACTTGGTTGGACCTAGTGGACATAAAAGACAAACTTGGAAGTGGATCATCCTACCTGAAGTGACTTTCACCCAGTTAACATTGTAAATGTTATGTGTACACAGGCAAGTTTGACATTCCTAGCCTGGAGGCATCTTCCATGATCCAATGGTAACTCCTCTCTTTTGGGCTAAAAGTTTTCTCCCTGCAATTAACAAGAGAAGTCATCTGTGGCAGTTATGATTCTTCTGGAAAAATAGCACCAATAGGAGAAAAATAGATAGGTAGTTAGTGGAAGAAGAAGAAGAAGAAGAAGAAGAAGAAGAAGAAGAAGAAGAAGAAGAAGAAGAAGAAGAAGAAGAAGAAGAAGAAAGAGAGAGAGAGAGAGAGAGATTTAGGTAGATAGGGTATTTTAGGTTTGGGTTTTGTTTTGTTTTTGAGACAGGACCTAGTTATGTAATTCAGGCTGGCCTTGAACTACTGTGTAGCCCAGACTGCTCTCAGACTCACAGTGATCTTCCTGCTTCAGCCTCCTGAGTACTAGGATTACACATGTGTACTGCCACACCTGAAAAGACAGAAGTTTTAAAGAATTAGCTCATGCAATTGTGAAGATGCCCAAGTCCAAACTCTGCAAGGTAAACTGATAGGTTAAAGACCCAAGGAAGAGTAGATTCTGCATCTTTTGGGTCCACGAGAAAACTGGGAGGTGTCAGTCTCTCTTTCTCTAAGGCCCTCCATTTTTTTTTTCTTCTCATGACTTTTAGCTAACCAAATGAGACCCACCTACATGGTCTCAGAGGTTAATCTGCTTACTCCAAGTCAGTTGATTTGAATGTTAGTCTCATCTTCACATCTATGGGGGAGGAGGTAACTGTAACTCAGACCCTTTGCCCTGAGCTACATCTCTACCCCTTTTAATATTTATTTGTATTGAGATATGCTCTTCCTAAGTCTCTAAAATATCCAGACTGGGCTTCAACTTGTGATGCTTCTGCCTCAGTTTCCCAGAATGCTGGGATTAAGTTTGTGAACCACTATGCCTAGTGACGAGCTGCATTTAGGCTGGTGTTTGATCAAATATCAGGACACCATGAGACAACTGAGTTGAAATAAAATTTCAACACATAATATTAATCATTGCATGATTCTAGTGCCTCTGCCTCAAGAGCAAGAATGGAACTGTCTTAAATCAGACCCACATGTGCAAACATCGTATTATCCCACTATGTAAGAACCTGCAAGAATAATTAAAATTTAGAAAATACAACAGATACTGTGAATGGGAAAAAAATTGTTTAGTGGGAAGGGGAAACTGGGATGAGGCAAAGGACAAATGAAAGAAGAGGAAAAGATATATTTAGGTATATATGCAGAATAGTTTGGGTAATTGTGTTGCTGATTTCTGCTGGTCTTTTGAAAGGAGCAGTTAATGCTTATTTTTTTATTCATATTTTTCTCCTCTCAAATTTCTTATAACGTCTTTGTAATTGCTTTGTTTTGTTTTGTTCTTTAAACAAATCTTCCCAATTTATATCTGGTAATCAGAGCAACTAATTTGAAGATAGCATCATGTAATACAGCAACCATCGTTGAATTCCTATAACTTTGTTTAGTAAAATTCGGTATCGTTCCTAATGCTATTTTTTTCTATCATTGTTTTCTATTCTTTTTTTTTTAAAGAACATAACTATATCCTTTGACTTTGAGGGTTGGACTAGAACAGCAGAACATGGCATAGATAGCAGGCTGTGAGTATGGACCCCTGCCCAGAACTTTAAGCACTTTCATGTTAGTGGTCTGATGTATTTATTTAATTTATATTCCTAGGTACAATGCTATTAAAAACTTTGCTTATGTTGTGTTCAGTTTAAAACTTTCAAAGTAACATTAGAGGAGAGATGAATTAAGCCAGGGACACATCCCTCCTCTCCACATTAACATGTTGTCCATTCTGTGAGGGCAACACTTGTATCCTTGCGTTTCACCAGTGCCAAACCATACAGAAACAAAAGGGATCCCAGAGCAAATCAGAGTGGGTGGTGTGCTAAAGTAAGCAGAGAGACTCCTGCAAAGGAAGATAAATTCGGGTTGGCCCAGGGCCCCATATTTTCAATAACAAATAGCAGAAGCTCTTCCTATGTGTCCTTTGAAGGCATTCTTAGTTGAGACGGGATTTCTTTTCTATGATTTTGAAACAAAAATCTCCTGTTAAATGGCTGAGTGCTGTTGTTGATCAATGTCAAATATTTTGGAACATTTCTTCTTTGTCAATTGTTCCAAAACTTGTAAAAGAAACGGAAAACGTTGCCTTGCCAACGTGAAAGGATTACACATAAATGCTCCGTTTAACAAGTTAGGGGACCTCATTTGTTGGTGTATTTCTTTTAAGAAAACAAAGCACCTTTTTGTTGTTATTTTTTACTGCCTCATGTGTTCCTTCTTCTTGCTTGTGCCAAAACTGAAGCTCAGACAAGTGATGACTATTGGCCTTGACTCTCGGGAACTATTCCTCTATCCATGCTCCTGTGTCCAACGACAATCTCTAGTGATTTCTAACTTCTGGCCTCTGAGTCCAACTATATATGATATTGCTTTCTTCATGTGTTTCATTCGTCTGAAATATAGCATACCCAGAAAGAAAACAGTGCTGTCTTCTAAAAAAGACTGCAAATGGGAGAGTCAGGACCTAGGGCAGTGACCTTGGACAGGATGGGGTTGGAGACTCAAATGGACTGTCTTCAGGTGGGGACAAGGTATGTCAGGAAGCTTGCCGAGAATACTTTCAACCTTCTGAGTCAAGTAGAAAATGTCAGAGATGAGGAAATGAGCTCGAGAGTACACATGATTTGCATTGTCCACTGTGGCTGATAAGTGGGGGATGAATAAAAGAATCGCCAAGGCCTCTGGACGCCGGGAGAGCAGGATCTCCCTGGCCCTCTCTAGCAGTGCCTGGCTGTCTCGGTGAGCGAGGAAGGTATGACACTAGCTAAGACCCTGGATTAATAAGTTGCCCATGACATCTAGGCAAGGTAGAGTGCTTTGAAATGGGCAGCGGGGCCAGGGAGGATGGCAAACACCTGTAATCCCAACACTTGTGTTGGGCGGAGGCAGGAGAGTCACCATAAGCTCAAGCCCAGCTGGGTAACATAGCAAGACACCATCTCGAAAAGTGGGAGAGAGGGCCAACCTGTTAGCTCAGCGGACTAAAGCACCTGCTTAAGCAGAGCTCCGCAGCCAGGTTAGTTCCCTGGTGTGCCATGCCCGCCCCGCCCACAGGGCGCCCTGAGACGGTGCGTGGCAGTGCGCATGTGTAATCCCAGCCCTTTGGGAGGCTGAAAACAGGAGAATCACTATGAGTCCGATCTACGTATGAGACCCTGTAGACCCTGTCCAAAATACAGGGGAGCGGGGGGGGGGGGGGGGGGAG
>PVJA010000373.1:35258-126570 GCA_004027025.1 Myocastor coypus | reverse complement strand
TGATCTCTCATGCCATTCTCCTAGCTGTTTCTAAACTTATCAGGGCTCCATCTCTAAACTTCCTTAGAACTTTTTTCTGTGGCACTTAAATTATTTCAGAACTATCATCATACATCGTGCCCTTTGCACAGATCTAAATGGCATGTAAAAATGGAGCCCCCTTGCGGTTTTATTTTGCTAATATGGTCAAACATTACTGAACCACAAAAATACCCCTAATATTTTTAAAAAGCACTGGTGGATTACCTAGTAAGTAAAAAAACATTTCTACCATACAACTGAGTCAGGGTTATTTGGTAAAGTTTGGTAAAATGTGTACTTTGAGTTTGCAATATGCGTCCCCATCCTGAATAAGTAAAATAATTCTTATGTACAATATTTTTATCTCCGAAAATCATTTGATTCCAGTAAAATATTCATAAAAGAGGGAATCCCAAGCATTTATTTACATAAATTATGACCGAATCAAAATAACTAAGGTCTTTTATAGAAATTTGTATTTCCTTGGGTTAGGGACAGAATAAGTTTGTATTTTGTTTTTGTGTGCTGACAGCATTTTGCAATGCAAATTAAATGCTGGATTGTGGTGGACAGTTAGAGTACTGTAGAGAAGACAGCTCCTTCCCATAGCGCAAGATGGTTGCCAAGGGTCGACTTGACTCCTGACAAAGGCAGTTCCTCTTCCTCCCTCAGTTTTGGACGTACGAGGTGAACGGTAGATTTACCTGGCTTTTGCCTGGCAGAGCTGTTGGAACCCTGCACCTAACTCTGCGTGGTCACGTCGCGACAGTCCGCTAGTGGGCGCCATGGAACAGATTTCGGAGCTTCTGGTGTATGCTCCACAGCAGCCTGCTTACTCTTCCCAGCCTCGCTGACCATCGCGTTTGGGTCTCCAATGACCCAGGATTGTGGAAGTCGTCGAATCATTCGATCCATCAGCTATTCTGAAGGTCTGCTCTGGCCCTCAGGATTAGACTCATCCATCCCATACTGGACACTTGCAGTTTTGCCACTATGGTATTTCACCACTGAAAAAGTTCATCCTGAGGAAAATGCTGACCTTTATAAGAGTGCTGCATTTGCTTTTTTCAGTGGAGTAATTAATTTCTTTCCATATGTTAGGGCAAGTATTGACTTGGTTGGGTTACTGGACTAGTTTTCACAGGCAAAAGATTAGAGATGACTTCAGGTGTAGGTCAGAGCAGAGGGAAATCTTTGAAATCCTTTTAGCTGAATCTTCTCCTTTTGCAGAAAAGCACATTCCAGAGAAGTGATTGGTCCATAGCCCTTCAGCTCCTCGGAGACAGAGGAAGGGCTGGAATTTGGAGGTAACTTCAGGGAGGAGGTAAAAAGTGGAGAAAGGGGTGCTGTCAGAAATTCCCATTACCTTCCATCACCTCACCTGTCCACTTTGAGCTCTAGTGAGGTGAAAAGTATGTGAACTGAAGTTTGTGTTAGTTTGCTTTTGTGTAAATGTCCTTCCTTTTCCCTTGTTGGCCTCTCCTCATGCAGAAGACCTTTGGGTGGAGCTCTCCTGACATGCTTTCGTTCAGCCCCAGGCTGTGTATCCAGTACTGCAGAGGGGCTCTGGAGACAGCTCCGTGGTACTCACATCCTGCCCACGCATGAAGAGCCACACTAGACAAAGAATATACTTTCCTTTGTGGCTTGGATTCCAAAGTTTCTCAAAGGCCCGGATGTTAAAAGCTTGGTTCCCAGCATGGCATTACTGGGAAGTGGTGGTGTGATTAAGAAATGGGATGCAGTGGGAAGACTTTGAATCACTGGAGGTGTGCCCTTGAAGGGGATGTGGGAGCCTGGTCCTTTCCTCTTTCTCAAGTTCTAGCCCTTAGGTGCAGGGCTTTGCTTCACACACTCTCTGCCATGAGGCACTGCTTCACCACAGCCCCAAAGTAATGGGTCATTTGACATGGACAGAAACCTGCAAGACTTTCAGGCCAAAGTAAACCCGTCTTTAAGTTCATTATTTTGCTTTTGTTTGTTTGTTTACATGAACAGAAAGCTGACCAACACAGTGGTAAAGTGGTCATTGATAAAGCATGGAAGCGCTTTAGTATAGGCCCTGACCCGTAGGAAGCATGTAGAAATGTTAGCTGTTGCTTTTTTCCTTCTTAGAAATTAATTTTACATATATTGATATTCATTGTAGGAACCATCTAAATGTGCTACTTCATATTCATAATGTGAAAGAAATAGCAAAACTGTAAGTAGCTATGAATATGTTAGTTACTATCATTTTTACCTCTTCATTCAAATGTTTCAATGAGATAAATGCATAAAATCAAACTGGATAATTATCCATAAAATATTATGACAGGCCCTAAAATGAGCTTATTTTTTGTGTGTGTGTGGTGTCAGTCTTTATTTCCAGTTTTAAAGATAAAAACAAAACCAAGAAAATTCTCTCAATAAAAAGCAGTGTCACACTTCTCTCTGGTAGTCTTCTTTTCCCCCTCTCTCTTGAGAATTGATACTGCTGTAACTCTAAGCAAATGGTGCCCCTCAACTCTGGAAATATATACTTTTTAATCTATAGAAGATAAATAATTGCAGTAAAGTTTTCTCCACAAAGGAGAACAGTGAAACCTGTGGTTCTCCATTCTGAATTGTGTGGAGGTGTCCCTCAGAACTATACCTTCAAGCTTGGTAGTAACAGCCCAGTGTGTTTACAAGTTACATAAGATCTTCCCTCTGGACAGCCCGTTGAAGCCATTAAAACATTACAGCCAAGGATTCTGCTTGAATTCCTAGGGACAAACTCACCATTCAAAGCAATAGCTGTTTGCAGTTTGGTGCATTTGAATCCTGACAGTGGGGGCTCGGGATATAAATAGCATACCCAGTTGGACAACGGCACTGCCATCAGGGTGAGATCACTTCCAGGAAAACACTCAAATGCAGCAATGAGAATAACATCTGGCCCTTCAGCAGTTGCATTTGATTTAGGCTTGGACATCTTACATGAAATAGTGGCTGTATTAACTAATGACTTCAGTTTCCATATAGCTCACTCATTTTAATTTGAGAAGCAAGATCACTGCAGCCTGTTGGCTCAGTGTATGAATAAATGCAGCATTCTCTTGATCCAAGAAATGTTGCTTGACTGTTTCAGCATACTATGTCCAAGGTACTTCATGCTTGCCAAGGGAATACAGATGGCCCCCAACTTAGGAATTGGTTTAAGATTTAATTTTCTGACATGTAAAGGTGGCATGCATTTGGGAGATGCCATACTTTGATTTTGATCTTTCTCTGGGCCTCTCTCATGATGCTGGGCCACCAGCCACAGCTCCCAGTCAGCCACAGGAGCACGAGGGTGAACATCCAGGGCTATTCCCTACAGCATGCTGCAACCAATGAAATGCACGAAATATTCAATACTTGGCTACAAAATAAGCTTTGCATAATGAGTTTGCATAACTGTAGAATAATTAAAATGTTCTGGGCACATTTAAAGTTGGCTAGTCTGGCTGAGAAGATAGCTTGGCAGTCTAAGTGCCTTCTTGGCAAGCTCAAGGACCTGGGTTCAGTCCCCAGTGCTACATGCCATGTCAGTCCCTCAGGGACACAGTACTGGCCACCAAAAGTGGCAATTACTGTCTGTAATCCCAGTGCTGAGGTGGTTGAGACAGGAGAATCACTACAAGCCAGAGCTGCATAGTGAGACCCTGTACCAAATAAATAAAAGATAAAATTTAAAAAATTCAATTAAAGTAGGCTAGTCAAACTTTGATGTTCAGTAAGTTAAGTGTTTGGTGCATCTTTCTTTCTTTCTTTCTTTTTTTTTCTGTATCTAAGATAGGGTGTGCAGGGTCTTACTACATAGATATGGACTCATAGTGATTCTCTTGTTTTTAGCCTTCCAAGTGCTGGTATTACAGGCCAGTGCCACCATATCCAATCTCAATCAAAGTCTCAATATGCCCTGGGGGCAGGGCCAGCATGGCACCCCAGCTGCTGTGCTCTGCCTAAGCAGGTGCTTTAGTTTACTGAACTATCAGACTGACACTTAGGGTGCATTTTTCAACTTGATATTTTCAACTTATGAGTTTCTGGGAATGTAACCCATCATAAGTCAGAGAGTATATAAAGTACAGTCCTAGAGAAGATATTTGATTTATGATTTGTTGACAACGGCTGAGATGGGTTGCTGTCCATTAAATAACAAAATTTAACTCTTTATGTATCTCTTGTGACTTGTGTCTAGATGTCCCCCATTGGGGGGACTTTCTGGAGGTGGCTGGATCTGTGGTGTGTGACTATAAAGTAAGGGTGGGTGATAAATAAATTAGCTCACTGATTGGTTTAGCAGATCTGGGTGTGTGTAACAGGAAGGTCCAGGCTGCCTGTGCCTGGCACCAACCAATAGGCTGGCAGCCTAAATGGAATAGGAAGGAAAGAGAGGCTGTGCTGCTGCTTCCTGCCTGCCATGTGTCACCACCACACCTCTGCCAGGGCCGCCCTGCCCTGGAGACAGTTGCCTATGCACTGAAGCCTCCATCAACTATGAGCTAAATAAACCTTTGCTCCTTTAACTTGTGGCTGTTAGCGCTTTGTCCCAGCAACAAGAAAGTGACTAAGACAGCATTTAAATATCATTTTTTATTTCCTCTATTTGGCAGTAGGGATCCTTTCCTCTCTAGTGAGTGTGGGTTCAATGCCAAATAAAATAAGACTTCTTTCCTGTCTCTATGTGGAAATAGGTATGAAAGTAAGTTCTGGTCAGTGGCAAAAAGCAAAAAGAGAACTTGCAAATTCTAGAAAGTATTGTTTAAAGGAGGTTGTGAGCTCCTCTTCTTGTGTTTGGAATATGGTTCCAGTGGGTGTGTCTCAGCAGATATTTTAGGGCAGAGGCAGCCCTTAAAAACTGAGACCATAAGGTAGAAAAAAGCCCATATCATCTCTTGTAATATGGGGAGTCTTAATAGCCCTAGACGGAGAACTTCCAGACTATATGGGAAATCCTACAAAAGCAGGCAAGTGTGTCAAATAAAATGTTCAACCTAATGACTTACCCAAAAGAGAAGCTCAGTGTAACTACTGCTTGATCCCTTTTAAACATATTGTCTTAGTTACTCTTTTCCCATTGCTGGGACAAACATCCGACACTCAAAATGAGGGAAGGAACGGTTTATTTAGCTCACAGGTACTGGAGGTTTCAGTTCATATTCAGCTGGCTCCAAGGCAGAGGGGTACAAGGGAGAGGGCAACCTTCCACGGCAGCGGCTAAGAGCAAGAGCACAGGGAGAGGTGGCAGCAGCTCAAGCAGCTAACGTCTCTTCTTTTACATTGCAGTGCAAATCGCCTGCCCCAGGGGAGGTGCAGCATCCACACCCACAATAATCAATTACAGGGGCCCGGCAGGATGGCTCAGTGGTCTAAAGCGCCTGCTTGGGAAAGCTTGGACAGCTTCAGGGACCGCGGTCCGATCCCCAGCACCACATGCTGCACCAGCCCTGCCCTCGGGACAGGCTGAGCCAACCATAAAAATGAGTGAATAAACAAACAAAGGTTCTGAAATAAGAAAAAAAATAAAATAAAAAATTCTAAAAAAAAAATAATAATAATAATCAATTACAAATTCCAGAAGCCACCAAATGACTGCATGAGGCTTTGGGGGAACACCTATACACAAACATAACACATATTTCATATAAACCTAAGAAAAAATGTATCTTTTGGAGTTTGGAGGTGCAAGGTATATTATGTGTCCATTCTGTCATGTTGGTAACTATGCTGTGTATATTGTTTCTATCTCTATTTTGTTTTGTCAGTGATTAAAATGGCTTATAACAAAACCACTACAAAAACCAGACGTGGTGGTGGCTCAGGCCTGTAATCCCAGCACTGGGGAGGCTGAGATGGGAGGACCACTACTAGTCCAAGCTGTGTAGTGAGACCCTGTACCAAAGAAGTAAATAAATAATGTTTAAAAATCATGTTCAGTTTTACAAACCTGATCCATTAAGTTAATTTCAGTTATATTTTTAATTTTTAAAAATCTCCTTGGATTTTTTGCTTTTAGTTTTCTGACAAAAATTCTTAAGTTTATCTCTTAGCTATTTGAATACAAAGTGTATAGCTATATCAAAGTCTGCATGGATAGCTGGGGATCTCTAAGTTTCCTGGTGTATTGGAAGCCTTATAGTCAACCTTTGCAAGTGGAAAAGGAGGAGGAGAAGGTGAAGCAGGAGGAGGAAAAGGAGAAGGAGGAGAGGAGAAGAACAAGAGGAAGGGAAGAGGATGAGGAGAAAGAGGAAGAGGAAGAAGAGGAAGATGGAGACGAGGGAGGATAAAAAAGGAAGAGGGGGAAGAGGATGAGAAAGAAGAGGGGAAAGAAGAGAAAGAACAAGAGGATGAAGGAGAGGAAAAAGAAGGAGAAAGGGGTGGGGAGAACAAGAAGGAAGAAGAGTAGAGGAGAGAGGAACAAGGGAAGGAGGGAAGGAAGGTGAGAAATCTGTGTAGTAACACCAACATCTGAAGCTCTTGTACGACTAATATTTGAAGCTGTATTGTTTTCCTAGTATTTTTCATGTTGTTTTGTTTTCAAGTAGGCCTCATAATTTTTAATCTTGTGATGGACATTGAATTTGCAGTTTTCCTGCAGAAATAGAAATTCTTATGAGAGTATAACTTCACAGAAAATTACACTTACATTTGCCAGATTCCCAAGCATCCTAGCAAGCCAGGAGACTCAGAGACTCAGCCAAACCAGCCCTGCAAAGGCCTAACCGCTTCTTCTTGCTCTACTCCTGGGTGCAGGACTCAGTCTTAAGCAGAGAAATTCGCCTCTGTTCTTCTCCACTTGGTAGGCTCTGAAGTCCACCCCAAGCTAAGTCATCTGGCCAGTGGTGGTGAACCCATGGCACGCATGTTGCTACAGGCTGCTCATATCACTGAAAGCCCGAGAAGGTTCCCAGTCTCTCTCCTAGGCAGTAAAATGTTTGGTCAGGCTTAATATAATCAGTAGACTGGATCAGTTCCTCAAAGAACCACTTAGAAGAACGTTCTTCCTTCATCCAAAAGAATTCCTCTAATGTTAGCAATCTCTTCTTTCTTTCCTCACAGACCTGGTGTGGAAGCCCCTTTGCTCGACTCAAGTACCAGTGACTTCAACTGGAAATTTTAAGACTGTGTTCTTTCTCCCTATTTTAAAAAGTTACACCTGCAAGCAGGCGCAGAGGCCAGGGGTTCAATCCCCAGGTCTGCTGTGCCAGTCCTGCCTCCCGGGGCATGCTGAGACAGCAATGGAGATTGGACATGGTGGTGTGCGCCTGTAATCTCAGCTCTTAGAGGGCTGTAAATAGGTGGATCACTACAAGATGATCTAGCAGTGAGACCTTGAACACCCTGTCAACCCGTCCCTAAAAAGAAATACAAAAAAAAAAAAAAAAAAAAAAAAAAAAAGTTACAAACTTGGTTTTAGAGTAAAATTGTAATAGGATCTTTCAAGGCAGGAATTTAGTTCCAGTTTTGTGAGTCTTCTGATTGTGGATGCCAATTTTCAGTAGGATATTAAACATGTTGAAAATGTTTAAGTCCCATTTCCAGAAGTTTTTGAGTCAGGATGTCCCCCACAAACTCTCTGGAGTGATTTTAATGAAGGTGACCGCTACACCACATCTTGTAAAATCTTTTTGTAATCACAGAATTAACAACAACACGAACAAAAATCCTGAACTGGTTATAATTAGACCAAGTTCCTTGGTGTCTTCTTCTTAGAACTGGGACAGTTCACTGAGCTTCCAACATGATTAATCAGAAGACAGATTCCTGACTCACTCTCACCTCCTTTGATGCCCTGGGAATGAATGAGGCCTCACTGTAAGCTGTCCTGATATAGAAAGGTTGACCATTCAAGTGTTCTGACTCACTAGGCAGGGTCTAAGCTGATATTCCATAGGACTCAGAATTCCTTCTTGTCTATTAACATGAAGGGAAGCTTTTTCTAATAATATTCTTGTGGCAACTATGCCTTGAAGCCTTCTGGTCTCCCACCATTCCTAACGGTCTGCATAATCCTTGTGCCCTGGCACTTGAGAACGTAGATATCTGGGCAGCAGTACCTTGGAATCCACGGGCTAGTGTTTTGCTTGGATTTGTCTGGCTATCTAGGCACTGTGGACGTTTGGCTCTGAGTGACTCTAATAAGTAAGGAATGCATAATCATACTTTCCAGTTTCTGACCTGGGCCCATTTTAAACCTTTATGAGCTGGAATGACCAAGTAGTCTTAATCCACCAATAAAATAGTTGAAATTTTCAGAAGTTGCTATAAATTCAAGATTGCAAACAGTAATAAAGAAACCACCTTATCTCTTTCTATTCCTTATTCTAAGCATGCTTTATCATACAGGAGAGTCCTTTATAAAAATATATATATATTTTAACAAAGTCAACTCAGCCAGGCATGGTGGCTCATGTCTGTAATCCCAGCACTTGGGAGGCTGAAGCAGGTGGATCAGCGTAAGTTTGAAACCAGCCTGGGCTACAAAAGTGAGCTGAAGGCCAGCCTGAACTGCATAGTGAGACCCTGTCTCAAAAAGACAAAAAAAAAAAAAAAAAAAGTCAGCTCTTTCCAGGTATTATGTAAAAGGAGAAAGAAAAGGGAGAAAAAGAAAAGCCTGCTCGTCACAGTCTGTCATGGCCATTGTGTGACCAGAATGCATGCCCTGCGGTGATGCCAGCATCTATTAAGTACCTATTGCATATTATGTCCTAGGGTCCAGGGGTAAACTGTATGATTCAAACTCAGTTCCGCTCTTGTGTCCCAGGGTGTGTAGCCTCACCAGTGTGGTTGTTTGTTTAATATCTCCTAACAAGCTTGGGTAAGCACTATGAGAAAAAAAGCACTATGAGAAAAAGAACATAGTTCTATGGCAGTGAATGCCAAGGTCAGGGGAGGCAGTTCTGAGGAAGTGATGCCTGCACCCAGACCTGGAGGAAGGGTAGCATCGGGGTGAAGAGCGAGGCAGGCAGGCCAGCCACTGGCTCTGTGTGTGCTGCCACCTGAGTGAAGATGGCAGTGTGTCTTGAGGGAGGAAGAGAGAAGGGGGTAGGGAGTGCACGAAGACCTCTTGAGAGAGGAGTGAGGGCAGGAGTACAGCAGTATAGATGTGTGGGCCAGGAAGGACTTCCTGGACCACAGGAGGGATCTTGGATTCTATCCTAGAATAAAAGGGGAAGCTTTGGTTATACTTAAATGAGCAAATCCATATTCCTGTCTGTGTTTTGATAACCCAGTCACAGCTGCAGTAAGACAAATGACTAGGGACTGTTATAAGGACTGGGAATGGAAAGTGAGGGGACACTGGCAGTATTTACCATGCAGTGGCAGTGGAAGTGGATTCAAGTGGGCGGTTTGCAGAGATACTGGCTATGGTGTCACAGCAGCACTTGTTCCCTTCGTGCCTTGCACTTTCTCTGTCACAGTCCCACAGGAAGTATGTGGGTGGACATCTACAGTTGCCTCTCCTTCAGCAGTAATTCCAGGCACACAGTTCCAAATTGTCAGTGCCCAGACAGGGCTTTTTTGGTGGCTGAGGGAGCTATCTCCACTTAACATGTCACAGGTGTGTGAGCAAACTGACAGATGAGCAGGGTCCCCTGGGTGTGGCATTTTGGGATCACCTGGGACTGCTGGCTCTTATTGCCTATCTCATGGCTAGGACAAGCTATCTTTCTCTTTCTTTGTGTCCAGTCCCCACCTCTCTACCCTTTGGCAACTGGCTCAATGAAATAGGTTAATTCACAAAGGCTATCTCTTTGCCTATGAGCTCATTTTGATTAGCCTAACCATGAGGTTCTATGAGCTCAGAATGGGTTAAATCTTCCCAATAACATTTGCTAAATCAAGTTCTAAGTCCCCACCCTGGCCATTCTCCTCTATTTTATGTTTTCTCTCTTCTGATCATATTTTTACATAGTTTTTTTCCTCTGAATTTATCATCCATATTGAGAACAAATGACATGCTAATGTGTTCAATTGGTATCACATGTGGCAGATCTGAAAGAAAGTGCCAGAATGTGTGAGGGAAGTTATGGGGCAGTGGAAAATATCCATGGTAATGTTACCCTGTTTAGCAAACATACGAAGAAAATTTATGCCGAGTTAACCAAAACATAACTTAGAGGTACCCTTCGGCAGGTCCAAGTTCAAAAATGGTATTTTCCACTGGTTAACTGCAAGGCAAGAGTAATATCTGTGTGCTTTGTGCCTTGAGCTTTACAGCAATGGTGAGGTAGGCTTTCTCAGACTATGAATAATTCCCAAATTGTTATGTGACTCTGGAGTACATCTGTAACTCAGGACAAGAACAAATTTCATTTCAAACAATTCTACGCACCTTTTCCCTGCAGTAAGCCAAGGTCATTTCTAATTCACCAAATAGTTCATCTTTGTTGTTCTTTTGCTTGGAGGCTCTGCAAGTATTTTAAGATAGAAACATTTATGTGTAATCCAAAAACACTTAGGTGATGTGATTGGTATCAGTAGAGTTACGTCCTTGGCCATCATTCTGCAGTGAATCAGTCCTTGTGCTATTCACAGAGGCCTTCTGTGTGCCCAGAAGATAGCTCTGTACACAGCAGTGCATTAGGGATTATGCAGAATTTATGTACCATCTAAACTTGGCCCAAGAAAAAAAAAATTTAAAGCAATAGCACGATACATTTTTCTTGTAGAAAATGGAAAGATCAGTATTTTAGTAGACTCTAACTGCTTATTATAAACCTAAACCAGTGGCTTATAAATAAGTTTGGAGGCTGGGAATCCAACAGTCAAGGTGCTGGCAGATTTGGTGTCTAAAGCAGGCCGCCCCCTTGGGCCACGGATCAGAGCCCTTTCGCTGTGTCCTCATGTGGCTGAAAGGCAAATGAGCTCTCTGAGGCCTCTCTTTCCTGCTATAAGTTCCACCTTTATGAGCTAATCACTCCCTCAAAGGTGTTATTTTAAAATTCTCTTTGTATATACATACAGTATCTGAACAAACTAAGTATTGGCATTTACATTATCTGGAGCTGGCCCTTGAGTTGCTTCAAACTTGTCTCCCAAGAGGCTATGTGCTGCAAAGCAGTGACACCATCTAAGGGCTTCTAAGTGTGAAAGCTTCCCAAGAAGTAGAAATCTGGAGGTTAGCCGGCTTCTGGAGGTAATGACTACCAGGCTAGAAAGATTTGTGCAGTTATGGCAACAAACAAAATGCTGTCCTTGTTAACTGTCTGTGATTCATCACTGGGATGACTTTTTTCCTAGTAGCCCAAGTTAGACATATCTCAGATTGTACCATTTCTATTTTTAAAATATTGTAAAATCAAAGATCACCTACAATCCAATTATCCAGAGTCATCCTTAATATTATGGTGCATGTTCTTACAATCCATGTCTTTGTGACTTAAAAACACACTACCAACTATGCACTGTGTTAATTAGAGCAACCTGGAAGTTGTGAGATCGCTAAGCCTAGCACAGCACTTGGTATGCCATAACCACGCAATACATGCTCAGAATGATTGGGGTCAAGGGCAACAGGGATTGGCTTTGGCACTTTCTCCTATCAGGTACACGACTCTCTGTATGACAGGCTGATAATGTTTACTATTTTTAGTGATCTTTGAAATGATGTCAGCCACATTCAGAAAATGATGGTTGTTTCCACATTTAAGAGATTTCTTTCTGCCTGTCATTCATTCTGCCTAATTGAACCAAGGGTCAAGGTAGCAGCATCCTGTGGAAGGACACAGATGAGATGATGCTGCCCATGCTCCTCTACCCAAGGAGAAAAGAGCCCTCAGAATCTCCCCAGCCTCAAAACCCAACACATACTTATGACACATCTGTGGGACTGTCCCCTTTCATCTGTCTACCCACGCAACTCACCCCTGAAATCATGGTTACCCATCCAAGTGGGTGTTTCCGTCATGCAAATCATCTTAATCTCATTTGAGATCAGGAGAGTTAACCTTCCACTGTGTCAAAAAAAACTGAGTCATTGTTTGGGTTTTTTTTTTTTTTTTTTAAATCTGTTTATCCACAGGCCTCCCACAATGAACAATGTAGCTTTACTTCTTTATTTTTTAAGTGGGAGGGAGTGGAAGAGGAAGAAAGAGAAGAAGAAAATCCAGACTATGGTTCTCTGACACTCCAGACAGTAACACAGAAGGCAGGGAAAAAGCAGGAAAGCCAGAGGTCACATTACGTAGGGTGTCACCTATTTTGTCTCCACAGCACAGACATTCATCTTCAGAAAGATATTCTTCCTCTCTAGAGAACCACATCTGGAAAGTTACTAAAAAAAGGTCCCAAAAAAATGACTTCAGATGAAATAGGCTCAAAGGACTTAACACCAGTAAAACAGAGGATTTTGTGAACCTTCGCATCCAGCTGCCAAAGAGTTGCTCTCTGTAATTGGTAGGGCTTCAGGTTTAGCTCATGTTCACCTCATTCTTCTCCAACGAGAGGCTTTGAGCCCGTGGAGGCTACTATGTAAGGCCCCAAGAAAGATCTCAGTTACCACTGTGAGGAGAAAGAACTCAGGGAAACACTGACAAGCAGACGTGGTCTCCAGAGCCCCCTCCCCTGCAGCCTGGAAATGTCTGCATACTCTGCTGTCTGGCTCATCCTAGACCAGACAAGAAAGCAGTCACACTTGCTGAGTAAAGATCAGCGTATCTAGAATATAAATATCCCTTTCAAGTAGCTATATTACTCTAGCTGTGAAGTATGTGGAAAGTCTTTTCTGTCATTTTTTTCTTTTAAAATACAGACCTAATAGGGCAATTTCAGCTACCCAACATCTGCTCCAAATCTTCCCATGATTTATGGGACCATATGGCTAATTCCATGTGTAAATATAGATAGGTTCTGTGAGGGATCTTCTCCTATATGCAAGTAAAAGTGGAAAGATACATATTGAATTACATCATCAAATTTGTTTTGGATCTTAAGACATCACATTGTCAACCAGATGTTCATAGAACCAAATTTATTATCTCATGTCAGTGAAGCATGAGTGCTTTTAAATATATATGTTCCTTGCAATTAATTTGTAATATCTTACATAAATTATTCCCATACCTTAGTGCAACAGAAGTGTCAGATTCTATTAATTCTGCTCTACACTGGAGGAACTCTCTGGTCACATGCCACATCAAACAGTCAGTACTCAATTGTTTGACGCTTAGCTTAATTTTTGGTGGAAAAACTCATCTTAATGTTATGAAGTTGTTTTTTTTAATAGGATTTAAAAGAAAGAAAAAAATACTGGCCATACTTGTGGGAGGATATGGTTAAATGACAATATCACTTCTGGCCAAGAAGTTCCTATGTCAGAGTGGCCCTTGTGCTTAGCTGGAGCTTTATGTTCTCCTTTGCTGGATGTTCTGTGGAGAATGAGCTATGTGGGGACAAAGCAGGAGGAGGGAGGAAGTGTTGGGATTCCAGGTAAGAGAAAATAGATGTTTAAACTTTGGCACAAAGAGTGCAAATGTACAGCAATTGTCTACTTCAGACAGGATGTAGAGACAGCATTGTGTAGACCTGAAGATGTATTGCTTCTGAAAGATAAGAGAGAGTAGGGTGAGAGGATAGCTTTCAGTGTGCTCAAGGGCTGCCCCAATCTTCATTAAGACAGAAAGTTCAAGAGTCTAGCAGGCAAATTAAGAGTTTAATCTTAGGCCAGGGATATAGCTGAACAGTATAAGTGCCTGCCTGGCAAGCACAAGGTCCTGAATCCTATCCCCAGGTATAAACTAAACAAAACAAAATATTCAGTCTTAAGCTGACATTGTGTTAAGCCTTTGAATTGCATGTCAGCTAGGAAAGCAGACAGGCAGGTGCTGGGCCTTAGCCCTTCTCACTCTGGGCCTGCTCTGCTGTTATCTCCATGAGAGGACAGTGCTCCACGCAAACTTTTGCTATGGCTCAATGCTTCTATCCTCTCCAAAGTTCATGTCACATTTAATTTCTAACTTAAGAGTATTGGGAGGTAGTTGAATCCTGTGTGAGGTGGTTGAGTAATGGGATTAGATGCCTTTTCTTTCTTTCTTTCTTTCTTTCTTTCTTTCTTTCTTTCTTTCTTTCTTTCTTTCTTCCTTTCTTTCTTTCTTCTTTTCTTTCTTTCTTTCTTTATTTATTTCTTCTTTCTTTCTTTTTTAATGTGGCTTTACTTTTTATGCATCATAAAGTGTTCTGCTGGATGATTAAGGGCAAGTTAAAGCAAGACCTATAAAACAAAACATGTAACTTTCATATCTGACAAGGTCAGTCAAATCCCCTCAGGGTTAACCTTGAAATCATGTACAGTGCTTTGTAGAACTTTTG
Organism: Myocastor coypus; assembly: GCA_004027025.1. Lineage (NCBI taxonomy): Eukaryota > Metazoa > Chordata > Mammalia > Rodentia > Myocastoridae > Myocastor > Myocastor coypus. The sequence continues at coordinate 112,230 of PVJA010000373.1, read as the reverse complement.
TCATTGTCAATCATCTGGATGACCAATTTGCTCTCTGTGGAAGCCTGAGAGAATGTTTTCTCTCTAGGTGACTCTCCTTAAGCACATTATACATCATCGATTTCTTTTCTCTGTAACTCTATAATCTCCTTGAACAGAAAATTTGGGACACCACTCCGTTATAGGATGTTACAGTACAGATTTTCTAATGTCCTGAGTCCTCACTGACCTTGGAAGGCTAGGACCAAAATATTGGCTATCCTTGTAGCCCTTCTTTTTCTCCAATTTTTGGTCTGCAAACTTAAGTTATTAACCACTCAGAAGAAAAGTTTAGCAATACTATTACTCTATAACATAGGCACTTGAGCTTAACATCACTGTCTTACTGAATATCAAACATCTTAGACTTAACATGGAACCAGTATTTTCCATCAATCACTGATATCCTAATAAATCCCTATAGAATGTGATAAAAAAAATTATATATTTTATCCAAAAATTTAGAAATCTAACCATGTACAAAATTGTAGCAGGTCAATCCTATGGCATTTATTTCCTTGTCTCTTATTCTCTTTTATTACTCTTTTTTTTTTTTTTTGATTTTTTAAAACATTTACTTGAGAGAGAGTACAGCAATAATTGAAATGACACTAGGAGCAGCACACATCTAAAAGACGGGTATTCCAAACATGGTTTAGCATTACATATTGCTATCTTCAGGGTCAAAAATCTGTTGGGGATTCTTAGGACCATTGTCTTATTCATCCTGTGTATGCATGGCCTTCATAAAAAAGATTGGAAGAGCATTAGCCCTGATTAACTATTCTGCCTTCTACCACGTGAGGACAGAATTTCCAGTACAGAGTGCAGCAACATGATGCCATCATCGGGTCTGAGCACAGCTTGCACAAACAACCAAGCTTCCTAGAGACCTAATCTGGGACTTTCCAGGCTCCTGGATGTGAGACATTCCTGTGTTTTTTCTTAAATAAGCATAAAATGCTCACTTATTAGCTTTATGATGGAGAAACTTGGCATACACCATTTAACGTAAAGAAAGCTGATACCATCAACAAAAGGCACATCCTGAAAAGGTGCATTGAGAGTGACAAAGAATACCATCCACTGTAGTTTTGCCAAAGTTGCATCTGCTCATGAGGAGACACCAGGGAATTCCAAGTCGAAAGGCATTCTTGAAAATATTCTCCTATATATCAAGACATCTTGTGTGTCAAGCAAAACATAAAGGGAAAGATGAAGGGATTCTACTGGATTGAAGAACACCAAAGTGATTGAGAGACAGGTCCAGCCAGGATTCTGAGCTCTAGATTCACAAAGCACATGAATGATATAATCAATAGTATTTGGAGAATAACTGTGGACAAGACATTTCTGTTCTTCATAAATTAGCCAAGCTATACATTTTGTTAGACAAAGACTAGGGCAAATTTGTAAAGGTAGGGCTGCGGTTGTAGCTTGGCTGACTAACCACCTGCCTGACATGCTCAAGGGCCTGGGTTAGATCCGTGGTACTGCATGCCACTCTGGTCTGAGCTGTGCGGGCCACTGGAACCAAGTGTGGTGGTGCAGGTCTGTAATCCCAGCACTAGGGAGGCTGAGGCTGGAGGATGACTATGAGTCCTAGCTGCATAGTGAGACCCTGTACCAAATAAATAAATACTTCTTGAAAAAAATACAAAAATTCAAAATAGTTAATAATGATAAAGTACTGAAAAGCACTTCAGTATAAAAAAGGGAGTCCCTGAAATATTTAGTCAGGGAAATTAGTCTATGGAATTACATTTAAGATATACTTAGACCCTGGCACAGTGGCACATACTTGTAATCCCATGATTCAGGAGGCTGTGACAGGAAGATCGTCATGAGTTCCAGGCTAGCCTGAATTACATAGTGAAACTGTTTCAAAAACAACAAAGCAAGCAAACAAAGAAATAGATCTACTTGAGAGAAGTAGTTGGAAGGAGGCTTCAATTCTGGATCAGCAGGCTCTCTACCAGGAGCTTGAATTTGAGGAAAATTAACCACATTTTTGGAGCCTCGGGTTCTTGAATACATTGAACATAGTACTGCTCTCTTCATGGGTTTGTCAAAGATTTATTGTTAAAAAGTCTAGGATAATCAATGCTCATTGCATGTGGGCTTCCGTCTTCTGTAAGTAGGAAGGTTAAATTAAGCCTCCCTCTCACCTTCCCAGAAGGACAGGGACACACTGATTTCAGGGGAGGGAACTGCAAAGTCTGGGCTACTGGGTTATGGTGAGACTCAGGGCAGTGCTCAGAGGGTTGGGCTGGGTGGTACCAGTGGAAAGTATTGTTAATCCTGCTCAGGAACTCTGGGCAAGAGAAGGCATCAGGCATTGGTCCAGCAGAGGAATCTCTTGGCAGCTGTCAGTTCAGCTCATGTGCCCAGCAGGGCTCTCTTCTCCTGTCCTTTCTCCCTGGTGCCCTCCCCTGCTGAGTCTCCACCACCACTTATGCCTCAGGATACACCCCACAGGCCAGCTGAGCTCCTGGCCTCGACCCTCCCTTGGCGCATCACATATCTCATGATCTCCATAGCCCCTTTGTGTCCACATACTCACTTTCATTTTCTCCCTCATAACTCCACTTTTGCCTCTGTGCAGAGGTCTGTCTGCTTGAGTTATTATCTTTCTGTCCCTCTGTCTGTCTGTCTTTTTTTTTTTTTTACGGAAGGGTCTACAAGGTGCTCAGGGTCTCACTATTAGATTGGGCTCGTAGTGATCTGCCTATTTACAGCCTCACAAGAGCTGGGATTACAGGCATATGCCACCATGCCCAGTCTCCATTGCTGTCTCAGTGCACCCCAGGGGGTGGGGCTGACACAGCCGGCCCCTGCACCTGCTTGTGGGCACTTTAATCTGCTGAGCTATTTTGCTGGCTCTACCATCTGTTTCCTACCAAGGGAGGACTTTGTGTGTTTTTTGTCTGGATCTTTCCCAGTTAAAGGTCCTACTGGTTTCTACACAACATTAGGGAGCCACTCAATATGTGGCTTTCCAGTTTCAGTCCTTGCTTTGTCCCTCCTGGCAGTGTCCCAAGTTATAGAGGGAAAATGGACTGAGAGGTGTCTGCCCAAGAGCCACACAAAGCATCATTACCCGAGCCCTGGTCTTCTGATATTTAAAGCAAGGGGCCTTTGGATTGGTCAGAAAGTGCATTACCCTTTTGAAAACTCAGCTCCCTTAGAAAGTAGTTATGGTGGCTCATGCCTGTAATCTCAGCACTTGGGAGGCTGAGACAGGAGGATCGATGTGAGTTCGAGACCATCCTGGGCTACCAAAGTGAGCTCAAGGCCAGCCTGAACTGCACATCAAGACCCTGTCTCAAAAAGAAAAAAAAAAAAAAAAGTAGTCAGGCTGGTGGCTGGTGGCTGGTGACTGCGAATTCAGAGCAAGGGGTGGCCAGATCAAATCCCTGTCACACGGGTCTCAGGATGGTCAGAAAACCCTTGAGGCCTTTTTCCTGGAACACATGGCCACCTTTTGCCCTCTTCAGCAGGAGCTTGTGTTGTTGAGCAAGTCCTCTGTAAGTTGGTTAGCTCACCTTAGAACTGCATGTTCACCCTCTGTCTGGGAGCCCCTCTGTCTGTGAGGCTGGCCACCCGAGAGTAAGTTTGCTGATACTGTCTTGGTCTCCCCCTTTGCAAATCAAGTGTATATCTCTATTTCAGCAGGGTATGATGGTATTTCCAACACAGCTTTACTTGACTCAGAATATGCAAAGATTTTTTTCTTTTTTAATCAATTTATTGAGGCATAACTTATATGCAAAAAATGCATCTTTTTAAAGTATAGAGTTTCATGAATTTTGACAAATACAATCATCAAGATACATGACATCTGTATTGTTTCCCAGGTCTCCCTGTAACCCTTTATAATTATCCCACCAGCTCCAGTTAGCTTTCTGTAACAGAATTTTTCTTTTTCTGGATTTTATGCTAATAAATCCTACAGTATGTATACTTTTGTGTCTCATAGCTTTTGAGCTCCATCCATGTTGTAGCCTATTATCAACAGTTGATTTTTTTTGTTGTTGTTTTTATTTTTGTTTAGCTTACTGATAGATCACTTTTCTGATTCTTGATGTAGTGACCATGATTGTTGCCCTTGAAAGTCTTGAAATCATGGCAGGCAGAGATGTTTGAAAGATTTGGTCCTGGCGGGGGGGGGGGGGGGGGGGGGGGGGGCGGGTGGTTGCCGCTGGACAAGATGGCATAAAACCAACTGCAAAAATGTCTAGTAGTTCTGCTGTGCTCTGTGGACAATGACCTATGGGTCAGGTCACCAAAGAATACTTACTGCATGGGAACATGGCATGGCAAAGCCCACGCAGATACCTGGGAAACAGAACCCCAGGAAACAGGCTGGGGGAGAATGTAGGATGATGAGTCCTAGCAGGTGAATGGCCTTATCAGACCTGGAGTGGAGTGTGTGTTCCAGAAAAGGGACAGTCTTGGCGGAAAGATGTTAAACACTGGAAGTAGAGGCCTGAAATTGGAGTCAAATGGGAAGTGGATCTGGGGATGTGTGGGGTAGGAGGGGTAACGGAAGATAGGGGAATGAGAGAAAGTGGACAAAGTGGAAACAAAGTTTTTCTAAATAAGGAGAGGAAGTGGGGTTGAAAGAAGGGTCGGGAAATGGGGAAAAATCAAGTTATGTCACCCTCCTTGTGATGAGTGCAATCTCTGTGGATACCTAACACGTGCCAAGAACTTAATTAACTTTAAAGACATTTGAAAGTGCTGTTACAGGCTTCTGAGCATCAGAAGGGCATGGTGTAAGCAATGGTGCCCCAAATGGATTGGGTGGAGCAGAGAATGAGAGGGAAGGGAGAATGGCAGAGGTCTGCTCAGCTTGGTCTCCTTGCAGAGTGAAGTGAAGCCAGCCTCCCCCACCATGAAGGCCCAGGGCCCGGTCAGCAGGGAACCACAGGGCTGGGGGTTTCAGCACCTGCTAAGCTATGATGTACTGATTTTCTATTACAGAATGAATGAGTTTGATCCCTGGTACTGGAAAAAAAATTATGGGCCAGCCAAATAGCTCAGTGGATTAAAGTGTCTGCAAGCAGGCACAGGGGTCAGGGATTCAATCCCTGGGCCTGCCACTCAGGGCATGCTTGAGACAGCAATTGAGATTGGGCATGGAGGTACATACCTGTAATCTCAGCTCTTGGGTGGCTGTAGACAGGCAGATCACCAAGAGTCTGATCTAGTAGTGAGACCCTGAACGCCCTGTAGACCCTGCCTTAAAATACACACACACACACACACACACACACACACACACACACACACAGAGAATGACTCACCCCAAACCTAGTGTCCTAAATATACATGATTTTTAAAACTCTTATAGGTGTTCCATTCTCAGGAGTGAGAACACAGGATGGGTGGAATCTCAGTGAATTTTATCAGGCTGAAATTAAAGTGATATCTAGGCTGTGTTTATACTTGGAGTTCAGACTGCTGTCAGAGTCTAGTTCCTATAGATGTATGGCTTAAATCTCCCCTGGTGGATCCTAAACCTGTCCGCCTCCCCACACACAGTTCACAAAATGGCTATGTACTTTCTCCCAGGCCAAGAGGAGAGGGGCTAGGCTGGTTCCATTATGCCTGCACATCCCTCTTGACTTGCTTGCAATGCTGTTATTGCAGGGCTAGCCCACTCTGTTCATAGGCTCCAGTTATGCTCAGGGGGAGATTATGCCCCCTGGGAGCCCTCTTAGAATTCTGCACATCACACATGGCTTTTGTTTTGATTCCATTTGTTGGCTGTAAAGAGAGGGCCTTGGGGAGAGCTGGCCTTGGATCCTTCTGTGTACTCATATTCTGGGTGCTCTTCATTTTGATTATAGAGTTAGCTTGGAAGCATTATGATCAGTCATGAGCCAAAATGTCCCTCGAAAGTTGTGGTGGGCCCATGAGCAGGGAGGACCAAGAATCACTTAGACAGATACAGCCTGAGCAAGAGGACAGCCATGCCATGAGTGGGCAGACTTGGCAGGATCAGTGGTCGCTGCAGTCAGTACGGCCCTTCACATAGGTTCTGCTTCTCCTCTTGAGCAGCACATCACCTTTTTACCAACTGAGCACAACCATGTTCCTTACGGTGGCTAAAGAAGTGTGAGCAGAGGGGGTGTCTAAACCTGAGTGAACACTGTGAAGACTGGGTGAGTGCTTTGTTTTGCTCCTTTGTCCTGTGCCATGATGATCAGGAAGGTTAGAGACACCGACTGCTCCATCAGTCTAGACCCTCATGTCAGGCAAATGCGGAGCAGAGCTCCCGTGACCTACAATGAACAGAGGACACAGAAAGAATTAAGTTTCTGTTGTTTAAACCCCTGGAATTTGAGGTTGTTTGTTACTGTAGCTTTACCTTGCCTGTCGTGGCTGATAGATAGAAGGACAATCTCCCTGTGAATCTTGCTGCCACCTTCGCTTTCTCTCTAGGAGCTCTCCTCTCAGCCAGGCCTGCAGTCCAGTAGCTTGGATGAGGCACAGCATACAGAACAGTGAGACCCAGCCTTCAGGAGCAGTGGCTGCGTTGCTGTAGTCATGCATACTCTGCCACTCAAGCAGCCACCCTCCAGCTCCCTAAGATAAGAGAGATGCTCATTCACACTTTGGGACCACATGATAATCGCACTATTTTTATTTGAGAACAAACAAGTGTAATTATCACATTTGGGGAAAGCTGTCAGCCAGCGAATACTCTTCCAGCTTAGAGCTGCCTGGGCGCAGTTTGTTCTCATCTCTTTCTGTCAGGCTCATTACCAATGCACCCGCCAAGGCCCCATGCTTTTCTCCTTCTACACCTATAATTAGTTTGTCACTTGATTAAGCATCTGTGTGATTGATTCTTCTTTTCTCAGACTTTCTGGGCGATGTGACTACAGCTTCACTTCATTGCAGGACTTTCTCTTAGGATCTTCTCCAGCCCCACAACCAACGGACTCTGAACTTTGGTCTTGCCTAAGCATTTTGAAACTGTTCCTTCTTTGGTGTCTTTTCAATGTATAGCCACATACATGGTTCATGCCCTCCCCACTGACCTGTCTTTACATACATCCTTTGCAACCTTCTGCATGGGCTTGCTTCTAATAGTCATCCTTGGCTTAGGGCTCCAGGTAGCATTTCTCTCCATGTGCATGGCATTCTTTGGCTCAGGGACTACTGCTCCTGCTACCCAACTGCATGATGGGGTGCAATGCTAGGCTGAGATGGGCTGTCGCACAGTGACCCCATGCAAGGTTCAGAGTCTTCCAAAGACAGAGAGATGGTGATTTCAGGCGGGGCCAGGGAGTACACAGCAGGGACCAGTCTTAAGCAGAGACTGCAACCAGCTGAAGATAAAAGAAGAAAGTATACACAAAAGCATGCCATGAGGGGCTGGGGAGATAGGGCCATGGCACAAATGCCTGCCTGGCAAGTGCAAGGTCATGAGTTTGAACCCTGGTCCCACCAAAAAACAAGAAAAAGAAAAGCATACCATGATGTTAGTTCAGGCTAATCTGAAAAGGAAAGAATGAAGGCTTGAAGAGTCTGACAACTACACTAATAACTAACAAAAAACTAACTAATAAACTTTAACAAGCACTTAGTGCCTACCAAGCACCGTGAAACTCTTTGGATGAATTACCTCCAGAAGGCTTCATACTTCCTCTGAGGCAACACTAGTCTCTTGCCCAGCTGTCTAACTGAGCTCAGGCTCAGCACGTGTAAGTAGTTTGCCTAAGGTAACACAGCAACTAAGGGGAGGAGTGGGGAGGAACTCAGGCAGGCAGCTCCAAGGGCCCTGCTCTTACTCAAGAAATGATCTCATGCTGCAGGCAGAAAGGGGCCCCTTGGCCAGATGCTATCTATCCCTGATTGTCAGTGTCTGCAGTGATTCCCTGTGAGGAGGCTCCCAGGCCCAGGCCCTTCTCACCCCTTGCTTGCTGATGTGATTGGCTGCAAGATTCCCCACACAATGCGAACTGCAAAATCCTCATCTGAACTCTCCCTGTGGGTCCAACCCACAGGTTCTGGCATGGGTTTGTGGAATCGGAGGTAGCAGGAGGTGAGCTGGAGTTTACAGCCCGGGTGCATGCATCCTGCCTCTTTGGACTCATTGCCTTTCAGAGTAGAGAGGAATTGAATTGTTATTGCATCGACTCCCTCGACACTGAAAGCTGTGGCCTCCCTCAGTCCTTCCTCTGTGCTTTTCTCTGCCTGTGAAATGAAAAGCAGATTGCCTCCTGGACTCCAGCAGCTCCAAGTGGTCCAGCCTCAGAGGTGTGCAGGCGCAGGAGAGGTCGGCACCATCTGGTTCTCATTGGCTTCAGTGGGGCGTGTCGCCTAGACAATGGGCCAGTGTGCAGCCAGGGCGGCGCAGCCCTGCGTGCTGACCCCGTGGCCTACTGGCAGCAGCGGGGGAGGAGCTTTCCTCCACCGCAAAGAACAGCTGGGGCAGTGTGTGTAGGGGGAGCTAACGTTTCCTAGAGTGTGGGGGCAGCTCCCCTCATTTGGTCATTTCTTTTCTTCCTAGAAAAATGGGTTTCAGCTGTTTTCTCAAGACTCCTTGTAATCGCCTCATAAAAGTGCTATCTTGTGTGCATATGTTTAAATGCTATAAATATAATTTACATTCAATGCAGAAAACTTAAGAGTGTGGAGCAGCAAGAGCCCAACTACCAAGAGCTCAAGCGTGTGTTCTGTTTTTCCTGAGTATTTTATAGCATTGTTTCAAAAATGCTAATAACCTACTGTGTACTTCCGAGTGAGGGAGTGTTCTAGGAGTTTATGTGGATGACATCAGGCTATAGAGCCAGCACTACAAAGCAAGCAGTTGTATGAAGCACATTTTTCACAAATGAAGACACTGTGGTTTCACAAGGGCAGGAAATATGCCTGGGACTCCCCAGGGAGCTGCAGAGACACCAGGACCTACTGCCGGCTGGGCACCTCCAGTTCATGGCTCTCACCCACCCTACCCTACTCACAAGGCAACTAGTTTGTGCCCTTGTTTCCAAGAAACAATAGATCAGGCTGCCTTCCCAGTTAGTCAGTAGATGGACATACCTGATTTTCACACCCGCATACTTCTCAGGCTTAGATTTACTCGGTCGTGATTTTGGATTGTTCATTTTGTCATTGGTGTCCTGAGATGATGGTTCAGTATAGGTGTCCTCAAACCATCTCCAGGGATCTGCCTGAGGTGCTTCTGGGCCAATGAGCATGAAAACCTGAAAAAGTTTTAAGAGAGGAGGCAAAAATGCCTTCAAGAAAACGTGTGAACCTTGCAACACTTGGTAATCATCTTTTGTCTATCAAGTTAACAGAGTTTTTTTGAACTCATATTTTAAACCTTTAGTTCATTATTTTTGTTACTCAAATCATAAACCTTTTTATTCATTTGCTGTAAACTTCAGCTTCTATCATTTCACTGTGTTCTTTTCCTATAACTTATTTTTGAGTTGTTTTGCAAAAGCTTAATTATGTTAAGGATATTTATGGCCTGTGCTGCAAATATGTGTCCCACTTTGCCATTTGTTGTTTTGTCTTGAGATGCTTGTGTGCTTGTGGAAGAGGTTTTATCTTTTTTATTTATTTATTTTTTTTTTTTTGAGACAGGGTCTCGCTATGCAGTTTAGGCTGGCCTTCAGCTCACTTTGGTAGTCCAGGCTGGTCTCGAACTCGCACCGATCCTCCTGCCTCAGCCTCCCAAGTGCTGGGATTATAGGCGTGCGCCACCACGCCAGGCTTTGGAAGAGGTTTTAGAATCTTATATAGCTGATCTATCACCTTTTGGTACTTTCTTCTGTCATTATTTCATTTCTACAATTTCCCTTCTCTCTCCCCAGCAATGCTTCCATTAAGCAAATATTATCATTGAATATAGATATTTATGGTTGCTTGGGGGGTTGGATTTCATAAACTCATAAAAAAGATTTGGCCATTTCTTATATAAGTAATGGAAATTATAGATGTTTTCTTTAAAAAAATCAGGATGTGTGATGTGGTGGCACATGTTACTTGGGAGGCTAAGGCAGGAAGATTATAAGTTCAAGGCCAGCCTGACTCCCTAGAAATAAAATTTAAAAGTTTGATATGTAGCTCAGTGGTAGCACACTTGTCTAGTGTCGGTGAGGCCCTAATTCCAATCTTCAGAACTATAACAACAACAAAATTAAAATACATTGCTTTATTTTCCTTATAGTGAAAGTTAGCAGTTTATTGCTTCAAACATTTTCAGCAGAAATAGAACAATGCCGTTCTTTAGTGTTGAAAGTTAGATATGATCTACTTGTTCTCATAGACTTCAGAATCACATCTTTACCTCCTCCTCTGTCCCTGATCCTTGCTATCTTCTCAGCGGTCTTCTCCACAGGAGGGAAAAGAATCCTATAAGTAAACACACTATGGAGTAGAATCTATTTTGTGAAGCCTTTAGCTATGGTATAATTTAGTTTTGTACATGAAGAAGACTATTTGAAAAGCAGGAAGACCAGCAGGAAGGCTTGCATGTGGTCGTCCACCACTCTGAGAATAACCATGGTGTGCCAGCACCGGGTGTTACATCCCCCAGTCACTGTCTCCTTCCTCCCTCTGATCTCTTGTGTATTCCTCATTGACCAAATCCAATCAATGAGAATAGGTAAGAAAGCCTGGGCTATGTGCCATAGAGGTTCAGCATCTGTGACCACAGAGCAAGATAGAGAATTGTGGGGATAGATCTTGGGGGTATGGAGCACAAACAGAGACTAACCAGGATATAGCACAGAAGAACATTAAAAATCATTCAAAAATCTACCACCCACCTTGATTAACACTTGGGTAGATGTTCTCAATGACTACGTAGATGCATTACTTTTATACAATCAAGAGTACACTATACAATTTCTTTCTCTTATTTTAACAGTGGCAAAGTTTATTGAAGTGAAGAGTGAGGGAGAAACTGGCTCTGCAGAGCAAGCTTGGGCTGATTAAGAGAGGAAAAAGCAACATAAAATAACACCCTGAAGAAGCAGGACTGGCTATCGTGAGGAAAGTCATGATAGCCATAATTTCTTTTTAAAGCATAGTTAACCAGAAAGTACTTAGCTCAAAATGAAAAACTATCAAAGAAAATCTTGATGATAGCTATGACTACATTTGAGTATAACTTTTTCACTACATTAAAACACACACACACAGACACACACAGTGACCCAACTCATACCTCTTAAATTTTTTAAGAGCAGAAAACTTACTATTTCAGTTTCTTGACATGTAAATGATCATAGTCATAGCTATTCTTTAGTGGACAAACTTAAAGACGTTTTGTCTGCTTATTTTTTGTATCACAATACTCTGAATATGTAGATCAAGGAATGCAAGAGGCCTTCTACCATATTGCCCCGCCCACCAAGTCTATGCATCATTCATCTGTTCCTCTATTCTTTCCCATGGATCTCCAGTCCAGCTCAAGACTCTACTCAGTACAGTAATCCCTATTCAGGAACTCAGACGAATTGAGGTTTATTTCTATTTCAATAGTCTAGCAACTATTAGGAATAGACCTACTTGCACAGCATTTTAAGTGGCCAACTGGACTTCTGAATTAAAATCTATTCTCCATTAAAGAGCTGCACATCCAGAGTCCTCCCTTCTCTTATTCTTAAGGCTTCCTGTCTCACATTATTTAGGTCTGCTTTCGTTCTTCTCTGTCTACCTACTGCCTTCAGAGTTATTTGATCTCAGCTCTCCCTTCAAAACCTTCTAAACTTGCTTCCTATCAGGTGACAAAGCAAGTCTGAAGCCAATCAATTGTTATGGTCTTGGTAAGACACTGTTTCTTTACAATGCATGCACTATAAAAATAGCTTAATTTTATAATTCAAACATCTCACTAGATGTATTTTACATGAAGCTCCTGTGTTGAGGTCCCAAATGCCATCACTATGTTTGTAGATTCACTAAAATGACTTGCAAAACTCAGCATGAAGTATGCTTGTGATTAAGATTTATTGCAGCCATTTAGAAAGGACTATTATGTGGAAAGCCAGGATCAGTGTCTGATGGGCCTATGGGCTATCGTACACTCTGCCTTCCTGGGGGACACAGTGATCTCAAGCTTTCCCAGCCAGGAAAATGAAACAAACTATATGTATTTACCCAGGTAAGTTCACTACAGACTCAATTCTAAAGCTTTTTTATCTTTGGAGGTCTGACCTATGGGCAGGCTTGCTAGCACACAGCACCGGTATTCTTGACACTTATAGCTCAATCCCTTGCCTGGTATTCATGGGTTCTAATTCACAGAAGTAGCCTTTGACTTTTTGAATATTGCGTGAGATATTTTCATGAGAAATCAGGAGCATCTCAGTTCAGTAGAGGGCTACTAAGCAAACATCATTTCAAAACTGAACTCCTAAGAAAGCTTGTAATTAAGGGTCTAGGTGGATCACAAAGACTCAAGTACTAAACACTCAAGGGAGATTAGAGCTTCACTGAGAAGCTAGGCAAGATGTGCGAAACCTGACTACGAAGACCAGACAGCATGCTGTCATGACATACCAAGAATAAGGTCGGCTAGAAATCAGCAGCTTTTGCTTCTCATTCCTGAGTCTAGCATGGACTTGCTGGGTGTGACCTTGGACAAGGCAAGGATCTCTCCTGGAGCTCACTTGCTGTGTTTACAAATAATAAGATTGGTCTAGAAAGTTTCCAATATGCCTCCAGCTCCAATATTCATCATATTTTTTGAATGTTGTAATTGAGTGGGAAGACTGAAGAAAAGAGGGATCGGCTGACCTTGGGCTGACTGAGGAGTTCTAGCAGCCAAAGGAACAGAAAGAGCACATACCTCCCTGCATCCAGCTTCAGGGCCAGGGTGCACTCTCTTGTACCTGATTCCAGATTCTCCAGCTTGTCTCTTTGTCTGTTAGGTTTCCTTAGGAGAAGATAACCTGCATGCTGTAGGAGTTTCTGGTTTTCCAGAGGTCTCATCTATTCAGATCATCTTATCTGTACTCTTGTGTGCATCTAATGTAACAGAAAATGGATTTCACGCTTTCCCTTAAGTCTATTTTTCCTTTTATGACTGCTTTGTGATTCAGCCACAAGGAGCTGGACATTGCCTCACTCTGGCAATGAGACACGATCCTCCTGCTAAGCCAAGTTTGGACAAGAACTCCAAAACACCAGTGAGTAACTTGTGATGCATCAGGGTGTGCAGAGACCTCAGCTCCAAGGACCTGGGCACTCTGTCTGGAGCTTCCTGTGCTTTCCAGGTGGATCTGTGTTTTGTTTGTAGTTGCAATTTGTACTCTCCATGGTCTGATGGACAGAGATGAGCCAGTGGCCCTGATCAGAGCAGGCCATCACCTCCCAAACAGGTTGAACTCTTAGGTGTGAACTTCCTTAGGGAGAAGGAATGGAGACTTGGGACCTCAAGGATTCCTGATCTTTATCTTTCCTTGAGGGACACAGCTGGCTGGTACCTCCTCCTGAACACTACCCTCTAGTCTGTTCCCAGACATTGCCTTGACCCTGGCCAATATGCAAAGAACAGTTAGCTAATCTAGCAAATTCTAAAACACTAATAAAACAATATGATCAGGTTAATACAAAAAGCTACTTGATGAGTACAAACAATGTAGCTGGCTGTTGACATGTAAACAGGGTAATCACAAGCTCTCTTCCTAAGGACATGGTGTTCCAGCTCTCTCTCTTTCCAAGACAAATTTCTTGTCATTGTCCTTTGCACAAACTCAGACTTTAGAAAGAGACAAGAGTGGGGAGAACCACTTTTATGATCTATATTGAGTTGCTGCCGGAGGAGAAAATGCACCCATCACAAATGGTCCTTCTCTGTTTTCTCTGAATTTCCCTACCTGACTCTGATGAGATAGATCTGGAGTACAGCTGTTGTAGGCAGTTAAATTAGATAAAAATATTATAGGCAGTCAGACAGGGCCAGGCCCTCGAGGACAATATGGAAGACAGTGCAGTTTTGCAAGAGGCAGACACCCCTGCTGTGGGCCAGATCTTGAAACAAAAGAGTGAGAAAATGCAGCCTATCTCCTTAAGGATGTGTGTCAGGGATTAACATTCTAAATAGGTATCAATCACCTTAAAAGAGCCTACATGAGTCACTAACCCAACCCCAATAGGAAGAGCCCTTATTCCCTTTCATGCCTGCTTGCTATGTGACTTGCTTCCCAATTTGATTCTGACTTAATCAATTTTACCTGAGCAATGGTGCTTATAATCTCATTGGCTGACCATAGTTTTGTCCCACCTCATGCCCACCTAAGTGAGTTCCAATGGTTTTCACCTTAGGCCACCTTATTACATAGTCTTGCCCTATAGGACCCCTGTAAAAGGCAATTTCCTGGGTAATTCACTAAGACTCTGCTTCTGTCCCCCCTCTTGGACAAAAGCTTTCTTTCCCAGTAAATATTCTATTCTAACGCTCCATTTTGTTCTTAAAATTTGTTCTTCAGTTTTAGAGAACATGAACTTGTCCAAGTTTCTTTCAGGTCAAGCGTTTCATTCTTTCCCTGTATCACAGCCATTGGAGAAAACCTCTTGGTATAGTAGGGTCCCATCATTTGTGTAAGAGAATGACCCTCACATCCACTCCATGTGCCACTTTCCAGGGTTGAGAAGCACATTAGCTGTCCTGCTTCTGTGAGCAACTGGGCTTCACCAGCCCTCTGGTGCAAGCCTGGACCTGCAGGAGACAAGGCTGGCCTTGGTCATGGCACTGAAGGAGCAGACTAGAGAGGAACCACAAATGAGGTCCTGAAGGCATGCACAGCTGTGCAGTGGCCAGGACTCTGCTAGCTTGACAGAGAAGTAATGCAACCTAGTTGAAGTCAGAAAGAGAATTCATTGGCTGCCAAAAACTGGTCATTGTAGGAACAGACCTGGTCTCAAGGTCAATCTTTGTCACTTGATCTTCTCCACACTGCTTGACTCTTTGTATCGATTTTGTTCTCTCTTGTACTAGGGAAATTTCTTCCCAAATATCACTAGGCTAAGAAGTGGAGTCTGACCTGAGACCCATGCCTCTGGGGCCTTATGCTTTAGATTAAAATCCTTGAAAATTTCAAAGTGGCCTGTACTTAGTTGGCTGGAGTCATCAGTGTTTCTGAGTTGGGTACTTCTAAGGCAAGGACTCAAATAGGCCCTGGTCCTCATTTCTTCCTATGGGGGTATTTCTGGCCCTTTTCCACTTATATAGAGTGAATTAGATGTTCTAATGAACTCCAGCGCTCACATCCACGGGGTTATTCTGGGGTCCTGGCCACAGACTCTGGGGCCAAGAAGGTGTCCTGGTGAACAGATCATCTCAGAACAGCATGCTATTTCTTTCACAGAAGCTCAGGAGATTGACCATCAGAATGACATTTCCAAAGTGACTCAGGATGTTCTCACTCCCATCAAACAAAGGACAAATTCATGGCTCTGGTCTTCTCTAACCCTCAGGCTACAGGGTTTCACGTGGAGCCCGACTGTCATGCTCTCCTGTTGGTGTTCTGACTGGGGAACCCCTGGGGGTTGGGGTCGCAGCAGGCACTCTTTTTTTTTTTTAACCCAGACAGTTTTTTATTTTTATGTTTTTAAAATAATTAATACATTGCATAATGTTGTCTTTGTCATAGTTGTTCAGAGTACAAGATGCAGACATAATTTCTTGTCTAAATGTCATTAGTATAGATCTTTCTTTTCATTGCACAAAGAGAAATTAGCTGTATATATGGTCCAATAGTCCATAAGAGTAGTGGATTATCAGCTCATCTGACGTTATCAGAAGCTGTTGACTTGAGCTTTTTACAGCTCAGCATATTAATATGGCATTCCTTTTATACCTTGTGGTTAGACTTTTCTGCTGGATGATTACATAGGTCTTGCTTTATCTTGATCTTAACCATCCAGGCATCCTTTTATCCTCCATGCTGCAGCACCAAGGCTCCTCCCTGTGCTGCTTTATCTGTTAGGATCTGTGCCCCAGGGTGTGCCTGTCTGCTCCAGGGACTTCCAGACTGTGCTGCACTAGGCCACAGGCCAGTCCACTTGATGTCCTTTCCCACTTCTGATTGATGCTTTGGCACTGTGCCCTCCTGGGCTTGTTGTAATCCATTTCAGATGAGTAACAGATCTTCTTTGTGTGGACCTATGTAATGATCAGGCTCTGGCCATGGCCTATCTTTCATGTAAGGCAAGGACCACACCAAGCCTGTCTGTCTACATTTTCATTTGCTTCTCCTCCATCCACAACTGGATGAATAAGCCTGATACAGCCAATGCTGAGGGGTTCAGTTTGAAGAAGGTGCTGTTCGAAGAGATAGTTCATCTACCAAAATTAACTTCAAAATAACTAAAATATTTTATTTTTACTCTTTGAAAGTTAAGAATAGTGTCTAAATGTATGTTCTGGAGAAATTCTGTGCATTTACCTGACATTTCTCAGCTGCCCTGGCATAGATCTCTTCAGAATTCTTACCTTTGCCAGAACTCTCCCTATGCTTACAGTCTTCCTGGCTTTTCATCTATATTTCTTCTCTTCTTTCCTTCCCACTAATTTATTACTGATTTTTGTGGTGTTCAATATAGCAGCCACAAGAGATGCGTGCCTAAGAAGCACTTGAAATGTGGCCTAAAATGAGATGATTTTTTTTTTCTAAATTATGGCTGGCTCAGCCAGCCCTGGGGGCAGGGCTGGCATAGCATGTGGTGCCAGGGATCAAACAGAGGTCCCTGCTGCCACCTAAGCTTTCCTAAGCAGGTGCTTTAGACCATTGAGCCATTCTGCCAGCCCTATTTATGTTTTTTTTTTTTTTTTTTAAGTGAGATGATTTTTGAAGACCTAGTATGGAAAAAAAAGTGTGGAATACCTGAAAACTCATTTTTAATTGGTTATATGTTGAAATATGTTTTAAACGTGTTGGGTTAAATTAAATACATATTTCATATTATATTTTACTTGTTAATTTATTACTTTTGTTATACTGCTACTAAAAAACGTAACCTTCCTGTGCTGGGGACGCAGCTTGTGGTAGAGTGTGCACTTAACCTGTGGAAGCCCTGGGTGTGATCCCTAGTACCACGTACTCAGGAGTATTTAAAGTTACCTGTGTAGCTCTAGGAAATACTGCTGTGTTCTCAGCTTGACGAAGACTCTAGGATTCCTGCTTTTTCTGTGATCTTCCTTCAGAGCCTCCATATCTTGATTGAATGAAAACCCCAGAAGTTCTCATTAGTAGTGGGGCAGAAACAAAAATCCTCAGATGAGGAAGTAGGAGAGCTCTGGTCACGTTTTGTACACATATATGTATAAAGAAATATCTTAGGTTTTTATACATACATTAAATAACATTTGATTTAATATAGCCATTTTAGGAAACAACTTCCTTTACTGACTACTGAACTTGCCATCACAGAATTTTACCATGCGGAAAACATTAAATAGAGGGAAAAGTGTAAATCTTTTTTCTTCCCCTGAAACTCCTACAACTCCCTGTCGAGTTTGTTTCATAAATGAGGAAGCTTCTCTCTGATTTTTACTCTTTCTAGGCTCTCCTGCAGTCCCATACCTCTTTATTGACACATCTGGTTTCAGACAATTAGCTCCTTGTACTTAAAAATGGCAAACAACGTTTTCTTTCTAAATTCTACTTTCTTCCCTTGGACAAATGTCTAAATGCCCTCGTCACCAGCGATTTCAGATTCTGCCATTTTCATCCCTTCCAGGGAAGCTCACCATGAAAGCATGCCGCTGGGACTCCCTGTACCAGAAACGTGTCTGAGTATTTGAGAACACAGCCCAACTCAAAACTTGTGACAGGAGAGAGGGGATCCGATAAGATGATTTGTTCTATGCTTTGAAGTATTTCTTATCTGATAATCTCTGAAGTCTTTTGAGGGAAACTGAAAAGTAACATAGAACAGTGAACAGGAAATGCTCCAGTGTTAAGTGTTAACATCTGTGAACAAACGGAATGTGGGCTGAAAGGATGCATTTGGAGAAAGTCACGGCTCATGAACAAAATGAGGATCTTGTCATTATTCTTCCTCAGTTAATAAGGCAGCATATTTACTCTGAGTGGTTGAAGTCAGGGATTTAAAAGCTGTCTGCTTCTTATCAGCCCATTGCATTAAAAATCAGAAAATGAACTCAGTTCTACAATCTCTTGAGGAAATGAGGGGATGGGGGGAGACTCTCAACCTTTTCTGCCTACAATGCCAAAGACTTTTCCTGCATAAGAATAGCACACATATATAATCTTTATTCATTCATATTTACCCTAGTTTTATGAAGTAATATTTCAGTTGATTGCTTATTCATGTTTTTTTGAGGAAGAGGAAGTACAATATTACATAACTAAATGTAATCTCAAAAATTAACGCTGATATCTGGTAAGCCATTTCCTCTTACTATATCTAGTCATGCTTTTCTCAATAAATCACAAAACTGCAGCGCTCATCAGAAATTTTGAGATCAAAATATATATCTTTGAGTTCTTAGCTAACTTTGAGAAAATATTTTTCTTAATTTTTTTTTTTTTATCACAAGGATCACTGAAAAATGTAGGTGTTTTACCACAGTTTTGTCTCTGAAGAGCTAAAAGTACAGGTCTGTTCAGACACGACTTTCTCCGTGCTTGGCCCAGCAAGCAGCAGTTTTCTCTCTTCTACGCTGAAGAAGTTCTCCTGTGTGAAAGGTTTTGGAGAGGACTGGAAGTCGTGCCATGTGGAAACGTGTGCAGAGACACAAGCACTGAGCAACAATTAGAAAAAGACGACCAGGTTTCCGGGTTCTGGGCTGAGGCCAGCTACAACCGGCAGAGAATCCCAGGGCAGCACAGCCCTCAGAGGGGTCTCCATGGCTCCCTCTCCAGTACTTACCTCAGCCAGGCTGCTTGTTCTTAAAGCTTCCCTTGGAAGCCTCCCAGCCGCCTCTGCAGCCCATTCCAAGACTAACACTCCAGGGGCTTTTTCAACATGTAATAGAACCTTGCCCTGCTCTATTCTGGTGCCCCGTGGGTTGCTGGCCTTAACACCATCCACCTAGGTGAGACGCTGAGACTGACTCATTTCTGTCTGTGTTAAATATCAGTTCTCTTAGGTTATGCATATGACGGAACTGATGCCTTATAACATTTCTCTTGAGACCTATGGTTCGAGGCCAAGAAGATAAGATAGAGAAAAACGAAACAAAACAAAAAAACTTGGTCATTAATAAATCCTGTCATAGGGCCCGGCGGGATGTCTCAGTGGTCTAAAGCGCCTGCTTGGGAAAGCTTAGGCGGCTTCAGGGACCGCGGTTCGATCCCTGGCACCACATGCTGCGCCAGCCCTGTCCTCAGGGCGGGCTGAGCCAGACATAAAAATGAGTGAATAAGCAAATAAAGGTTCTGAAACAAGAAAAAAATAAATAAAATAAAATAATTCTAAAAAAAATAATAAATAAATCCTGTCATATACTTGTAACCCTATCAGAGCAACTTCTAATCTAAGAGAGCTGAATGTTGAATGTTCCCTATACTGGCACTTAAGAAACCCTGTCTACATCTTGAGCTGACGGAGCCATGTTAGGAATAGGTATCTAGGGAGGAGCAGGACCCTGAGGGAAGGTGAAGAAAGCCACCAGCTGCTAGAGGGAGCAGCAGCATGAATTCTAGGAAGCCATGTGGTCAGCCCTGCTGAAAGCACACATATGGGGTGGTAAGGCGAAGCCTCCCTGGAGTCTGCTGCTGCTTCCTCACATTAAATATCTCTACCACTTCCTGCTTTGCTTATTGACTATTGTGCTGTTTTGCTTGGGGTATTCTTTTTTTAAATACTGGTGATTGAATCCAGAGCCTTTACACTGAACTATATCTCTAGACCTTCTCTGGTTTGCTATTTTTTAAAATAGAGTTTCTCAGACTTCTGCTCCTCCTGCCTCAACCTCCCAGCATGTTAGGGTTACAGGCATGCACCACCACACCTAGTTTCTACTACCTGAATTTTATAAAGGCAGATTATTAGAAGATTTCCATAGCATGAAGGGAATGCAGAGGAGGACTTCAAGCCCTAATTCAAGTCTCTTCATTAAAAGGACATTCATCACGGACTGGAGCCGAGGCCAAGTACAGGCTGCAATTGGAGAACAGCCCCTTTGAAGTCTGGTGGCCAGTTTCTGCGGCTTGTGGTAATAAGCCCATCTTATCCCACCAGAGGGTAAGGCTATTATTTAGAAGGGAGGGGGCCCACAATTGAAGTTCTGTGTTAACATTGCTACAAATGACAGAAAACTTTTTCTCTCTAGGCAATTTCTATACCTCAGAGTCCAAAGCAACTTGCCAATGTTGGCTTTGTCTACTCCTCTTAGAGTAGTAATTTTAAAGGAGTTTTTAATGAAACAAATTAGAGTGTCCCAAACTTCACAGTGCCACCACTGGAGAATCTCAAGGACTGTCAGGTCTTGCCTGACACGGGCTTCCTGGCAGTGCTGGGCCTGTCCCCTGCCCAAGAAGGAGCAGAGCAAGGAGGGAAGGGTCATGGCAGCTCCTGTGTGCCCAGCCCAGGGTGGCCCCTTCAGGATAAACCAGGATAAGAGATACCTCCATCTTCTCCCATGGTATAATGGAACAAGGTAGAGGAGAGGGAAGAAGGTACACCATGTGAGTCCTCAGTAGCAAGTGTAAAGGACCCTAGAAATGCCAGAGAATACACTATGGGCCGATGACAAGCAGGCAAGGGGATCAGGGTGAGAAGAATCCTAAGAGTCTAAAAAGATGAGCAGCACTAAAGCAAGAAATGGGGAAAATGGAGGATCAAGGGTGGGCATGAGGGAAGCTTTGAGATATGTTTGGGACAGAGTGAGGCATCCAGTTAGACTGGAAAGCAACACACTTTGGGAAAAAGTCTAGAAGAGAACTCAAGGCCATATTATGAGGAGTCTCAGTTGGGTGCGAAAAGACAGAAGTCTTCTGCATGGCTCAAGTGAGAGAAGAGGAGCACGCTGAGGCTATGGGGACAGGATGCCTGGGGACTCCAAGGCAGTTGGTCTGTGTCTTTGGATCTCAAACTTGGCTGTGCTTTACAGTCACCTGGGACATTTAGAAAGGAGTGATGCTTGCAGAAAGTCACTCCATATTTTCGCTTCCATGTGAGCACTAAAAATGGACCTGGTAACATAGTGGTTTCTAGAGGCTGAAAAGAATGGGGGTGCCAAGAAGAGGATGGGTAATAGATGCATAGGTACAGCTAGACAGGGGAAATAACTTCTACTTTTCTTCAGTACAGAAGGGGAAGTATGGTTGATAATAACTAATTGCATATCTCAAAATATCTAGAAATTTGAAATGTTCTGGGCCCAAAGAAACAGCTAATGTTTGAAGTTATAGGTAAGCTGATTACACTCTATGTACTTGTACTGAAGTATCACATTGTACTCTCTAAATATGGATGATCATGTCAATCACTATGTATAAAAACTAATGATTCCTGGAATGCGTGGTCAGTGATTCTAGCTTTAATTGGTTGAGGATATGGCTCAGGGCATCAGGAGCTCAGCCTGTCCTGGGGGTGGGGCTGACACAGTATGTGGTGCCAGGTATCAAACTGTGGCCCCTGTGGTTGCCTAAGCTTTCCTAAGCAGGCGCTTTAGACCGCTGAAACATCTCACTGGCCCAAGCATGAAGAATTTTTAAAGCTCTGGTGAGTAGTAATTCTAAGATACAGCCAAGATTGAGAACCACCCCTTGTAGCTGGTTCTGATTCTGCGTGGTAAGGCCTTGTGATGATTAATCATGATTGTCAACTTGCCTAGCTTGAGAGATGCCTTAAGAAATGAGTAAAGCACACCTCCAGTTGTGTCTAGGTAGATCATGGAGCAGGCCTTAGAGACCATAGTGGGTCCCTGATGGCTTCTGCCCAGGCTCTTCTCTTGCTCCCTGGCTACTGTGAAGGCACAGCTTTTCTCCCCCATGCCTTTCCGCCATGTTTCTGCTTCAGAGCCAGCTGACTGAGAACCAAAATCTCTGAAAATGTGAGTCAACATAAATTCTTTCTCCTTTAAGTAGCAAGACTGGAGTATTTCGTTTCAATAGAAAAGCTAATATACACCTGGTAAAAGATGCTCAAGAAAATGCTTACCTTGCCGGTCTGGAGACCACTGTTTGAGGATCTAGAGTCTATAAGACTGGAGCAGTTTCCTGTAATTCAGCTTCTCTGGGGAGGAGAGCCTGAAAAATCTCTTTCACATGGTGTTCAGTGGACGGTGGGCCCTGCTGAGAGAAGGCTGCCTCAGTCACTGGCCGCTGCTGCCCCACAGGGACAAAGGAAGCTTTAGACTGGAATGCACATGCCCCTGGGCCTACAAGAAGCCCTCTGAAGGAGTGAGCATAGGTGTTACCAGAGCCACTTTGAAGGACCCCAGTGTGTCCATGAGCACAACCTCTCTGCTTGGGTCCCTTCCTCAACTGATACTCCTTTCTGTCGTCCCTTCTCACCTTAATGACCAGTTTTCATTCAAAGCATTTCACATAAATAGCTCCTTCCCAACAGTCCTCTATGTAGCTAGTAGGATTTTATATTCACAGAAAGCATTCATGTATAAGTAGCTGAGTATTTTCCCCAAAGCTGATAAGGAAGAGAGTGGAGATATAGGTGACATTGCCTATAGGCTATGAACTAAATCTACATTTCCAATATTTTTACTAAAATCAATATTTGTAGATATCTAAAATATAATACTTGAGTATCTTTTGTATGTATTTTCATATGTAATGACAATCTTTATATATCAGCCTTAAAATGTGCAGGAAGGTCAATTTTTAGGAGGTTTGGCAACAAAATATTTGAAGATCACTGACTGTCATACAAAAAGCCCTGGATAAGACTCTTGGCCATGTCCCTGTACTATATTGGCCAAATCCCCCAAACCTCAGTCCATCGTCTATAAAAGTGAGGATAAGCTTTTCTTCTCAAGATTGTTGGAAGAGCATACTAGACAGCCCAAGAAGTGGCCTGGTCTGCAGCCCACTCTGGGGAATGGTATTATTAGCATGGTTGGCATCTAGAAAACTACTGTGGTATGTGACAGGCGCTCCATTAAAGTGAGTGCCTCTCCTTCTTGGTAATGGTCCCCAGAGTCAGCTCCCATGGAAGCCCAGTCATGGGTGGTGGTAGGATACCATGCATCAGGGCTCTGTGCTTTTCACTCTTTTTCCTTTTCAGGCTTTCTTAAGGAAAAAAAAATCTCAAAATTATACCACCTCCAAGAAGCCTTGTCTGCCTAATTTACTGTAGTTTCACTGTTATTTTTCCTTTTCAGTCCTGGACTGGCTCAGGCTAGGTATTCTTAAATACATAAATAAATCAGTGAGTGAATTCTAGGAATGGGCTAGTGAAGGAGGCAGGCATTTCCTCACCACACTCGAGAAAGATGACATGTTGTTGATTAATGCTATGATAGTAGAAAAACAGGGGAAAGTGAAGGCCCACAGACAGGACATCTATCAGAATGATGACATCAAAGAAAGCTTCCTGGAGAATGAGCTGTCCAACCTGAAATCTAATAGAGCAGTGGAAACCAGACAGCAGGAATAGTGTGTTAAAAGACCTAGCAATGAGAAAAAGCCAAGTTGGATTTAGAGAACTGAAGAGTTTCTAGTAAATTCTGCCACCGAGATAGTTGTTTCCAAACTAGAATCGGGTTCCTTTCCTTTCCTGGCTCTCCTAGGCAATGGTGTATTTCTGGAAAATAAAGAATCTTCTCTATCTTTTGTATTTAACCTGATATTTGTATGATTGTGCAGTATCCTCAGCTGACACTTCAGTAAATGTTCATTAGCTGTTGAAGATAGTGAAAAGAGAGGCCTTTTGGAAACTTCTTGGAGCTTGTCACTTATGCCCCCAAAGCCCAGAAGACACTGTTTGTAATCCAGCCTAGCCAGACAGGAGCTCCCAGAACCTCACTTGCAAACACCTGAGACATGAATCTTCAAGAAGCAATATTCTAAAATATCTGTTCATCCATTGTCCAAAATCAGGATTATACAGCAGCATTTTACCTGAAAGAGGAGTCCACAACCTAACCCTAGAACTGGAACTCTGGGTCTGTGGATGGAAAGATGGAAACACTATGACTTATCTTAGTCTGTGTCTCCTATCCCAGGCCAGGGAAGAGCGGAGTCAGCAGCAGTGATGACAGAGCTGGAATGCCAGGTCACACTCTGGCTTGACCACAGACAGATCAGATCCAGTCACTTGCTGACAGACTCTTGCTGTTGCAAAATGGCTCTTGCCAGCCTCCTGTTCTTCTGTAGCTCGTGTCCTTCACAACATTCAGTTCAAGTCCACCAAATTAACTCTTGCAAATGACTCAGGAAAACAAGCCTTTCTCACCAACAAGTCAAAAGCAACCTTAAATATTTCCTGGAAGATCTGAATGAAGCTAAGACTTTTTGTGATATTTTGGAGTATATCTAGTTGCATTATTTTCTTGGAAATCTACATGTCACTGTTCCTTATGTTCCAGAGAGCATGAAACTCATTTTTACACCATCTACACCAACTGAATGCAATAGTTGACTCCATGGTGGTCAGCAATACCACCTTGGTAAACCTACTCTCTATCTGCCTGCTGGGAAGCCCAGAATTATGTCAAACCAGTAGCTGTTTCCAGTTTCAAAACTTCAGAATTGATTTTTCCTGTGGTTGTGGCAAGCAAGTTAGTCATTAAGTAAAAATCACCATCAGAAGACTTTCCTAAAGCTGGAAGGGCCAAAGCAGCTGTGGGAGCCTGGGCTCATTGGGTAGAGGCTCAAGAACTTGAGCAATGCAGTCTAGCTGACATATGGACCAAAGCCTGTGGTCAGGGTGAACTTCCCCACATGTGCAGAATGCTGTATTCTGAACCCCGTCAGAACCTGCAGTATGCAGGGTGTGGAGGTGCACACCTGTGGTCCCAACATTCAGGAGGTTGAGACAGAAGGATCACTGGAAGTTGGAGTCCAGCCTGGGCTACGTCGTGAGACACCCATCTCAAAAATAAAGGGACCTGGCACTTTGAAATCTTGCCTCTTTTCTCTGCTTAGTCTCATCTGGTCCTAGTCAGCATTGTGATGTTTTTCATAGTATGTGATCCTTTTTGTTTGTTGGTTTATTTGGTGCAAGGTCTTGCTAAATAGCTTGTACTCTCAGTGATCATCCCGTCTCAGCCTCCCCAGCACTGGGACTACAGGCATGCACCACCATGCCTGGTTTCAGTGGCTAGCACAGCATACCCAGGATTCCAGGGGCAGCACTGCGTGTAGCATCAGGAATCATACCCAGATCCTTGCATTTGCCAGGTGGGTGCTGAGACCACCATCAAGCTATCTCCTAAGCACCCATCTTGGTTTGTGAGCAACCTAAAGTAAAAAATAACTGCCTCTTACCTCTCTGCTCTAGAATTGTAGGGGAAATAAGCATTTCATCAATGGTAAGACAAGGCCTTGAGCTAATGACTTTTTTTGGTATGTTATTTCTTCAGTGATGGTATGTTTTAACCCAAAAATCTAGCATGTCTTTCTGCATTGTTTAAAACTACTATTAAAAATATGCCATATTGCCACAATCTTCTTTCTTAGGTGACATCTTACATTGAGTTTTTTGTGTCTTATTGTCTTCCACTGTATGGTCAATGCCAAGGAAAAACTAAACAAGGGCAAATGCTTCTGGTCAAATGAGTTCTTTCAAAGGGCAACACAATCAGACCATTCTGTTGCAACCAGTAGCCACCTGCTGTTAGCCAGAGGAAGAGGACTTTCATGAGTTGTTCTCCCAGAGCTGGTGCTAAGCCAGATTCCACATCTGGAAAGAGTAACAGAGAACGAAGAGGCAGAGAAGCCTGGGTCTCATGACCTGGAGTCTTCCTTTCTGCCGCTCTGTTTATTAATGTGCTAGTTTGGAGTGATCAAGTTGGGTCCCCAGAGTAAGCCTAAGAACTGAAGTAAAAAGTAGGCTGCTCCTGTCACAAGATCGTGAAAACAGGCCAAGGTCTTATTGTGGGGGTCTTGGGTGGACTTCATATCTAAATAAACACATTTTTGAAGTTGCGAATTGTGTTGTGCTTTAATCACCAGGCCAACCCTTTGTGAGCTCTGCCTTAAGCGTTGGGCCCTTCCCCAGGTTGGCAGGCTCTGCCATGTTTGTCTCAAGGGCCTGACAAAATTTGTACTTATTCAATTTGGTCACACAGATCAAGTTTTCTATTTGCACATCACACGGCAGACATGCACAGACACACACTTGTTGCCCAGTCTTGCTTCCTTCAACATGTGAGCATCTAGAACATTCAGAAGGAGTTTGAGCTGAGTTTCACACTGCACCAACACATTGTTTAATTGGTTGGTGGTGCCATGAAGACTTACACAGGATCCATAGGTGCTGGGACCCTGTTTCAGGGCCTGTCAGCTTTACTTTACTTATTTTTTACTTTTGGTTTTAGTTTTATTTGGTACAGGGTCTCACTACACAGCTCAGACTCATAGTGATCCTCCTGTCTCAGCTTCCACAGTGCTGGGATTACAGGCATGCACCACTGTACTCAGTTTTGGTGGCCAGGACCGTGTGCTCAGGGTTCCAGGGCCTGTATAGCATACAATACCAAGGATTAAACCCAGGTCCTTGCACTTGCCAGGCAGGCTCTTAGACAGCCAAGCTCTCTCCCCAGCCAAGAAAGAATCTGTCAGTTTTAGAGTGTGATGTGGCCACAAAGAAAACTTAGATTCTTTGTTGTTGTTGTTTTTGTTCTACCAGGGATTGAACTCAGGGCCTCAGTTTGAGAAAGACTGAACAAAGCCTCAGGATACTTAGATTCCTGTACAATGGAGAAAGGGATAAAGGAATGATTTTAAATACAAAACTCAGGGTGGTGTTTTTCTTGATAAATTAGAGTAAGTGCACAAAAGCCACTCTTCCAGGCTCCTGTATGTCTCGGGGGTTTTAACATGCTAATAAGAGCCAGAACTCCAGCCAAGCAATCTTGTCTCTACTGCTAACCCTGTCTCTGGTTTCTGATTTGATGACTTGCAGTCTACCTTTCTGACTTGGCATCGCTCTCAACAAGATGATGAATCACCTCTTCTGGGAAGGATCTCAGTCCCTTCTGGCTCCCTTCACTTCCCCCACAGCCGCTGGTCCCTGCTGACCCACTGCTATGTGCTGTGCGGTTGGTACTTCCCTTTGGAGTTCCTTTTGCATACAGCTCTGCATGAGGCATTCATTTCACTGTACGTGCGCCTGCAAGAGTCTCCTGGCCAGAGCATGACTCAGTCCTGACTGGAAGCACGGTGTGCAGCCCACTGCTGGCTGCTAGCGTGAGCTCAGGAAAGAATTGCCAGAGCCAGTCAAGACCCACTTGCTGGAGCCCCCTGGTTGTCTGAACACAGTCAGCTGTATGCTTTTCATGATGGAATAATAGAACTAATGCTGGCTCTAGTTTGACTGTCGCTTCAAGAATGTGCCAACTAACATGGGCAGTTTCTTTTACAGACTCTGAGGGTTATTTTAATTCTTTTATTGTTCCAGAATTTTGGCATATTTAATGAAAACTGAAATGGCCATTCCATTAGTTTGACTATTTTGGGGGTAGATGATTGATATTTGACCAGTAATTAAACGATGTATTAAGGAAAGTCTTTTTCCTTCAATGTAACTTGCCAAAGTGTTGTAACATGTGGGGCTGTGCCAAGCACCAGCACACATTGCTTTCACTTCTTATTTTACATATTTTATGGTCCTTTAAGAGAAACAGTGACTGCTTAGTATAGGAGAGTCTATCCCCATGGAAAAGCACAGTAGGAAAGCAAATCCTCCCTCATGCCAACCAGAGCCAGACTGAGGCCAATGCTTGAACTGCATTAGTTTAAAGAGGGCTCCAGACAATTCGAGCTGAATGGTGAAAGGTTGCTGGCTCCTGCCTCAAAATGCTTGAGGATCCCAGGGAGCTAAGTCCATAAATTAACACCAGAGGCCTGGAGCCTACCTGCTTCAAAATGGGAGGGGGTTAGACAGTGTCTGGCCTAGGAGGTCTGAGAGCACAGAGGGCTCAAAGACAGTGTGCTGTGCACTCCCTCAGGTCTTGGGGCCTCTCAACCATAGGCACTACCCAGACCTTGAAGGAAAGACAGAGATGTATTTGCTGCAAAGCCATGGAAGAAACTCCCCTTTTGCACATACTAAGTAAATAATATTTTAATTCTAGTGTGAATTCTGGTGACTTCATCAGAAGAGACCAAAATGGGATGACTGAGAGAGAGCAGAAAGTCACCTCTGTAAAAGCAGCAGTAGCATCTGCTTGATGGATGATCCCCTCTCCCAACCTTCGGAATCACTGGCTTATTGAGATTTGCCAAGCTGTACATACAGAGTGCTCTTCTTGTTGGTTGAGATTGGCCACAGTGAGACTGCTGAGGGTTGCTAAATGATGCTATGTGATCCAGTCAAAGGAACACTGATTTCATAGTAAATCTGAACAGTGGCTCTAGCAGCAGCTCAGTTCCCCATCTGCTTGGAAAAAGGAGCAAGCATGGTGCTTTCCTCACCATGGCTGCCTCACTTACCAGAGTGGCTACTAGGGGCGTACAAAGGCAGGCTTAATGAGCATCTTTGCAAAAGAGAAGGTAGGAGGGTTTCAAGATCTTTTCAACTGTGTTATGTGATGAAGGGCTCAGCATGCATGGTGGCCTCGGTAGGGCAGGCATTGGCCTGGGCTATCTCCCTTCAAATGCTGACTTTTCTGTCAACCAGCACTGTCACTCCTTACTATGGCCTCCCAGTGAGTGGGGCAAGTCTTTTCACCTCTCCCAGCCTTGCCTTTTTCATCTGTCAGAACAGATAATGATATCCAACGCAAAGATTATCTCAGGCATTGAATGACTTAATACATGAAAGTATTCACTCTAGCCCCTGATGTTGGAAAGCTATAGTAATTCATTAATAAGCTAGGATTTTGTGCATGCATGCATCTGCTTTTCCTCTCCTGACTGCGTTCCTGCGTCATTCTGAAACTCAAATTCCTTCCCAAACACAGCCTGGTCCATAGGAACCTAGGAGGTTAATCCTTATTTTAGAAGCAGCAATCCAAGTAAATTCCTTCTCTTACCCCTCTTAGCATTTTGAATGTCGTTGTCCTGCACTATGGGGCACCGTGTGCCTTGGGGAAAGTGCAACATTAACCCTACTCATGTGCCAGTGAAATGCAGGAGCCCTGTGAATAAAAGATTGTTGAAGAAGACGTTGGGGCAACCAGGGGACAGGATGTTAGAGCTGTGGAATTGTAACAGACATGCCCTGTCAGATACTGTCTTCCTGGCTGGCCCAGTGCTGTGGGAGGTGGAGTAGAGGCTGGAGGTGTGTGTGCGGGGTGGGAGTAGGAGGGTGTCATGGGGTGCTCTGCATGTATAAAGTTTAATTTTTTCCTTTCATTCCAGGGCAAAGGGGCTTATCTATAAAATGAATATGTTCCACAGTGTTAAAGCATGCAGGTGAAAGGTTGTGGCCCTTCTCTCACAAGCTTTTCAGCCTGCCCAAATTGTCATCTCTCTCTATAGGTTAGAACCAAATATCCAAGGTGTTTGAGGTAGCCTACAAGGCTGCTCGGGTAGGAGTAAGTTCTTGGGTATTTTGAGACTCTGCTATCAGAATAGTTTCTGTAAAGCCAGCAGTCGGAGCAGTTTCAGTCTGCTTCCCCCTTCTCTCTAATGTTGGCACAATGCTACACCTGAGGAGGATGTTGAGGCCCTCTCTTCCCTGGCTTAGAGGGATACCCAGGGAACCCAGATATCACACGAGAAGCACCAGCCTGGGGATACACTCCTTCATGCTGGAACTGGATGGCCCATGGTGGGAGGCCTAGGGAAGAAGCCTGGCTAGTGTTCTGCCCCATTCTTAGGTCTCTACGTGGTCCAGTCTAGTCCGACCATACCAGAGAGGATTTAGGCCAGACCTTTCAAAATGTGTACATCCAGCCTATGCGTGAGTCTGTGAAGGTTAAGTGGGCTCCATGCTGACTCATTATGAGGCTATAAATGAATCACAGAAGCACACACATGGGCTGACAGTGAGAACTGACGCTGGCTTCAAAAAAACAAGGCTCATCAAGTGGGAAAGCCACAGAAAGGAGGCCACCTGAGAAAACAGCAGTCCACTGAGGTTAAGGGTTTTGCAAGTTCTGAATAGCAAGGCAGGCCCTGGAGAGAGAGTGTTACAGAAGCCACATGGAGGCCAACAGGAGCCCAGAGCTCTTCTGCACAAGGGGGCAGAAGTGGGCTGTGTGTAGGGAGGAACAGAGGAGGCATAGGTGCTGTGGGAGCCAGGCTGACACTGGCACACCTCAGCAGGCAGGTAAGATGGACCGAAAGGAGGAATACTGCCAGGGTGGTGGTGCACAATGTAATTCCAACTACCGAGGAAGCTGAGGCAGAAAGATCACAAGCTTGAACCCAGCCTGGGCCACTGAGTAAGACTCTGTCTCAATTTTCTTTAATTCAATTTAAGTTTACAAGGGCTGAGAAGATAGCTCAGTGAGCCAAGTAGCTGCTGTGGCAAGCACAGGGACCAGGGTTCAATCCGCAGTCCCACATGCATGCAGGTCTCACCCCCACGGCACACTGAGCTGACAAGTGAGTCCAGGCGGGGGAGCACATACCTATAATCTCAGTGCTGGAGAGGTTGAAATAGGAGGATCAGTACAAGTCTGTGCAGTATAGTGAGACCCTGTACCAAATACAGAAATGGAAAAAAAGAAAAAAATTACAAGGGTAGGATTGCAGCTCAGCATTCTGTAATCAATCAGTACTTCAACAACAACAAAAGGAGGCATTCTGGAGAAAACTTAGAAGTCAGGTACTATAAAAGGAGGCAAGAAAGCAAAAGTTCCGTTGGTACAGGAAGTTATGGATAAAGAATGCTTTACTCTTAGCCTTGTTGGGGTATTTCCCAGGCTTTTGTAATATATGTGTACTTTTAAAAAAAAAAAAAAGGTTGAGGAGAAAAACATGTTTTAAAAAAACTAAATTTTATCTCATAGACACTAAAAGCCATTAGGAGCGTTCCAGGACAGCAGCGTTTTAGTGAAAGTGTTGCGGGATGATAAGGCAGGCAGTGTTGAGAGAGCTGAGTGCCTGGGGTGAATGCCGGGGTGGTAGCTAATGTCCAGGAGGCTGGCCGTCAGTCATTGACCATAAGAGGCAAGGCAGGGGATCCCGGTGGCTCAGAGGTGACCATGAGGAGGCTGTGGAAAGAGCACCCCTAGGATCTTGGAGACTGACTACATGTGGGCATCAGAAGGGGAACCTAGCAAGACGGAAGGCAAGCGGCCATTGAAGAGTGAAGCAGGGAGGGTGGACAGAGGAGCCTTGGGGAGGTCTGTATTCTGGGATGTACCGCATCAGTGCTCCAAGACCTTTGGCTACCTTGAAGAAAAGTTTGGGAAGCACAGAAAACCCAGCTGTCATCTGTATGTTACACAGAGATGCTTGAGGTCAGGCAACCAAAGCAACACCCACAGTATCACCGGATTTTTTCTTTCTTGCTTTCTTGCTTGCTCTCCTGCTTGCTTTCTTGCTTTCTCTCTCTCTCTGTTTCTTTCTTTCTTTTTTTCTCTCTCTTTCTTTCTTTCTTTCTTTCTTTCTTTCTAGATATTTTAGCTGAGCCAACTCCAAGAAACCCTCTTTTGAAAAATCAATTTCCCTGAAAAACAAATTTGGGTTCTGACCAGCAAGTAGCACTTGGCGAGCTTGCACTAAGAAAGGCAGTGTTTGGAGAAGTCGAGAAAACAGCAAGTCATTCAACAGAGTAAACACAGGAGACCTGATGACATTTTGGGTTGTGACAGCTGCTCTATTTCCATCAACTTTCCAGGGGAGCCCACAGAGAAAGTTCGTTTTAAGTTCATCTCGTTATAAACTTGTGGTCCCAGCTGCCTCTACAGTCTTTGAAAGAGGAGAAAAATGAAAGATTCTTCAAACAGAACCCAAACTTCCTGTTCCTGATCAGTGCATGGATGATACAGATATCAACAACTAGACCTACGGAAAAAGCTACTTGACAGTCACCACCTCCGCACAAGCTTAGATTTCCTCTATGGTCATCTCATTGCTGCACATGTTGGGGTGTATTTGTTGTTTTACCAGTGGTTATATGAGTTCAATCTTACTCACAAGGTTTCATCTGAATGCTTACATATTTAATATGATCTTTAAGGCCTGTGCTTCTCAAACAGGTATCAAGGAAAAAGTATGTGGAACATGGGGAAGCGTGGGATGGCTGTACATAGGGGTGGGGGAGACAGAAGAGCCAAGGATGAGTGCGTCTGGCCTGGGTATGATGTGCGCTGTGCTATCCACATTGAGTATGAGGGGCCTGTGGAATGGGGTGTGGGTTTGCCAGGAGAGCACGAGTAGCTTGGGACATACAGCGTTGAAGTGCTTGGGATTCATCCAGGTGGAGAGTCCCATGGGAAGCTGACCGTATGCACTGGGGACTAATGTGGGACCTACAGGATGAGATTCACCCCTGGAAGTCATTCTTGTGAAGGCAGATGGTGGAGAGGAGACATGGGCAGAGAACGGCCCACAAAGATGAAGTACTGACAGCTGACAGCAGAGGAGCCTACTAGGAGAGTGTGGAGGGGGATGGGGAGACGAGGAGGAGGAGGAGGAGGAGGAGGAGGAGGAGGAGGCTGTTACAGAGAGGTGTGCTGCACAGAAGATTTGGTGCAGCGAGCAGAATGGCTGCTGCTGAATGTGGTGGTGGGACCAGGAGACAAAGCTGTGGAGACCTTGAAGTACAGCATGGAAGCAGAAGAACAATTTAGGGTAAAAATCAGCAAAAGTATATCAAGGAGAGATGTGGAGTTAGAACTTTCACAGAGAGAAGTGAAGAAGGTGAGGGAGAGGGACAGTGAGAGTGCAGGGCCCCGTGCATGAGGAGGCTGAGGCAGAGGGATTCTGGATCTGTACAGGAGGAAGGATCCTGAGGGCAGAAAGCCATTGAGGGTCTGAGTAGGAATGGTAGAGGGAGGGGGAAAAATGTGGGCATATTTAGGGAAGATTTTACTGGTAATTGGCAGACCTGGAAATGCTTGAGCCTGGAGGGAGAAAGGAAGTCTGATCACTGTGAGGCTCAGAGCTGGGAGAACCACACACAGGAACAGGGCCCTCTGGTCAAACTACACATTTGCATGCTTGAGGGGAGGAGCTGTGACTCTGGCTGCATCACAGGGTAAACAGCAAGCTACTTCCACCTCTAGGTGGATAAAATGGACAGCAGGGAGCTGCGTCACAGGTATGCAGGAGATGTATGAGGACTGGGGAGGCAGACCTGAGGTGACAACTGCTAGAGGTGGAGGCTGAAGCCATGGACTAGATGAGCTCCTTGGGAACATGGAAAAGCAGAAGAGGGAAATAAGAAAGAAGAGGAGCGTGGGCCAGAACCCTGGGGGTTGTGGAGAGGTTGAGGAGATTGAGGGAGAGTCAGGAAAGGGATTCTGAAGGAACAGAGAGGCTTGGAAGGATCCAGACCACGGGAGCAATCTCAACATCTACCGTCACCGCCATGTGTGCTCTATCTGAGTGAGGCAGGTTATTTAGCCTCACAGAGGTGATGACAAGGAGCAGTCCTCAGCACATGGTCGGCACTCCAGAAATAAAACTTCAAGGCTACAGAAAGTCTCCTGGAGCATTTTAACTTGAGCCTATATCTTTCACACTGAAAACTGGAGGCTGTCCTGGAGTAGCTCTGACCTTGGGAAAACTAGGGTCTTCCCTCCTCTGTCTCCTACCTTATCCCATCTCTCTAGAAGGAGAGGTGGGCATTTACTGGCCAGATAATGGCACGTGGGTGCCAGAGTCCTCTGCCACCTGGAGCTTATCTGGCTTGCTGCAGAGGACAGTCAAGAATGAACTTCAGTCTAGAATAAGCAGATTTTCCCCAAAACAGTTTTTTGAGAGAAGAGATAGATACTCATGCTACAATGGTTCTGGCTCGTGGCTCCTGGGAGTTAGTTCCAGCTTGTCCATGAATCATTTTCCTTATGTTGGTATGTATTATCATTGTCTTTGTTTTCCTGGAAGTTCAGGGAGAAAATTCAGGAAATATAGTAGGAAGAATACAGGTGATTTCCACATCATAAAAGCCTGACTTGCGGCTGGGGAGATAACTTGGCTGTCTAATCATCTGCCTGGCAGGCAAAAGATCCCAGGTTCCATCTCCCATATTGCATGCCATGCGGACCAGGAAACCCCAGGTGTACTGTGCCAGCCCCAGAACACAGCATGGTGGCGCATGCCTATAATCCCAGTGCTGGGGAGGCTAAGACAGGAGGATCACTATGAGTCTGGGCTGCATAGTGAGACCCTGTATCAAATAAATAACTTTAAAAAAAAAACTCTGCTTTTCTGCTTAGCCAGTGGATTGGAAAAGTGAAGAGTCATATGCAGCAATAGTACTTGATATGTCAAGATTGATGACAACAACTTTGATCCTAAGTTGAGATGGCAAGTTTGGTCAGGATGAAGGGCCAGAGCACAGTGGCCTTCATGAGCTGACATCATAGCATGAGCAGCTGGACCATGGTTACTGGAAGGTTAAGGCAAGCTGTGAGAGAATGTTCCTGGGAATGGCAGAGCCTTTGTCTGCTCTTGGTTTGGAGCAAAGCTTGGGTCTCCAAGCCAGGATCTCTCCATGAATCATGACACTGGTAGAGCAAAGTTGTTGAGCATTGACACCAGTGGCAGGAGAATCTGGGTTTCAACCAGCTGTACTGTTTTTTAGTTATATAAAAATAATACAGATTGTTCAGCCTCATAGACATATTGAGCAAAACACTTCACTGGACTCTGGGGTAGGTCACATGATAAAATTCAAGTAAAACGTTCAATGAGTATGAGTTGTTATTATGATATAATGATTGCTTTTCCCCAGTAATTGTTCTTCATAGCAGAGATCAGAGAAAATATAATACACATAGTTTAGCAATTATAAAAGCAATGATATGAAGATGCTAATTTAGTTGAAAACAAAACACTTCTCTGATCCTGTCTGTCTGACCTACACAATGTTGGAAAGCACCCTGAGGGGTACAGGTGCAGGCTTGATTGCAGAAGTTTCTCCTGGTCCAGGGGCACTGGCTGCATCACAGCTACTAGGCGGATGCCTCTTACAAGCTAGCAGGTGGGATGGATGCATTATAAGGTCAGCTCCCACCTAGCAATATGTAGGAGCTCTGGGAAAGTTAAGTGATCTCACCAGACCTCTCCTCTCATCTGTAACACTAATACTAGATGACTTGAATTTTCCATGAGCTCAGGAAAAAAATTGCAGTAATACTTCAGTTACTGTTTTGATATTAAAAAAAAATTCTGAGCCACACTCTACCACCCACTGCCTTTTCAAAGCCATAAAAAGCAGAGCTCCATGAATGTAAACATGTTCTCCCACCAGGGACTGCTGCTCCTCTGCAGATGGATGGTGCTACTTGAGGAAGAATCAGGGTTCTCCATCCTCAGATGACCCAGAGCAGTCAGGGCCAACATACCCCACCGAAGACATTTCATTTGGGAATGATTATTTTTCTTTCCATGTTATAAAAATCTAAACAGGAGAAAATGAGGCTTACTTGAAACAATAATTACAAGACTTTTTCAGGTAGTTTAGAGAAATGACTACCTTCACATTCTGTGGTATGTACAAGACACCAAAGGAAGTTTTTTTTTTTTGAAAGAACCATGTATCGAGTGACAACAGCCCCAAGCATCAGTGTGAATTAGTAGTTCTCACAAGGTCCCCTCAAAGAGCCTAAGAAAAAACTGTTTCTGGGGCTGCTGGTGGGAGGGCTGCCATTTGGGTCCCAGTCCATCAGTTTCTGCTCATCCTTTGTCATTCTTTACCAAGCTCCTGATGATATTTGTTTATCAGTGGAGACAGGTGACAATCATTTCCAGAGTACATTTGGCCTTTTTAACTCACCACCGTACAGCTCTTTAGGGAGCCTCTAAAATTCAGGAGCACTTGGGGAAGAAGAAGGCTGAGTTGGTGCATGAGATCTCTAAATTAAGAGTGCATGAGCCAGACATGATGGCCCATTACTGCAGTCTCAGTTACTTGGGAGACTGAGACAGGAAGGTGGCAAGTTTGAGGCCAACCTGAACAATTTAACAAGACTCTGTCTCAAACTAAAATAAAAAGTGCTAGGGATATAGCTCCATATTAGAGTGTTCACTTGGCACAAATGAGACCCTGGGTTCACTCCCTAGTTACACACACACACACACACACACACACACACACACACACTACCTAAATTGAGAAGGGAAGTTCTATTCCTTATGTAAAAC
This sequence comes from Myocastor coypus, assembly GCA_004027025.1. Lineage (NCBI taxonomy): Eukaryota > Metazoa > Chordata > Mammalia > Rodentia > Myocastoridae > Myocastor > Myocastor coypus. The sequence continues at coordinate 75,868 of PVJA010000373.1, read as the reverse complement.
ATACCACTCAGAACAGTACTTTACATACAAGTATTCTATCCACTAAAATAATACAAGGAAGAAACATTCCAGTTTACTAAAATTAAGGGGACAGTTATAGTACCATTTTGAGGATTTAGAATTTGATGTTTCAATGATCCTCTACAACCTGTCTCTGAAAATGAGACATGCAAACAGAAGCATCAGAACTATCCCAGAACTTGTTAGAAATTCGGACCCATAAGCCTTCTTGAGACCCACTGTATTTGACTCCACATTTTTGTAAGATCCTTTGATGATCAGCCAGGGTTTTCCAGGGAATGGATTTAATACGAGATACATAATTTATAGGACTATTTTATAATGTTCAAATGCCAAAGAATCCAAAAGATCGACCAGCCTGGGCTACAAAAGTGAGCTCAAGGCCAGCCTGAACTGCATAGTGAGACCCTGTCTCAAAAAAGACAAAAAAAAAAAAAAAAAAAAAAAAAGAATCCAAAGGATCTTATGAACTAGAGACTCAGAGAATCTAGCCGTGGACCTGGATTCCATGGCAATGTCCTGCATGACTCCAGCTGAAGACTTACAGCCCATGGCAATGTCTCACCAGAACTCTGTATCACTGGGAAGACCCAGATGCCACTGGTGGAAGCTAGAAGGTCTGTACCAGCAAGATGAAGGCTCTGCACTGGGACCACAGAGCAGTGCCTAATGTCGGGACCAGAGCTGCTTCAGCAATGAGGACAGCCGAGGTCATCCAGGAAAGCCAGCCCAGCCAGCTTCTCCAGGAGAACCAACTGTACCATCTTCCCCGCAGCTTTCCTTTTATGCTGTTGGCAGCAACCCTGAGGTGGGCCTTCCACCCACTGCTGACTCCACTCAGCTGGGTGCTGCAACGTGAACCTTAGCTAATCCACCAGGACATCCTTTCCTCAACATCTCCACTTCCTGCTCCCACATGCCCCCCCCCATGCCCATCACCCATCCGTCACCCATTTCCTTCATTTTATCTGGTCTTCTCTGTGCCTGCTCACAACATTGACCAGGCCACTTGCTTACTTCCCCATCACTTGCAAGCTTTAGGTGCCCTGCTAACTGCTGCCTTCGCCACCCTCCCCTGGGCTCCAGCCCTCATGTCTCAGCCAGCCTGAATAGGTGCCTCCTGGCTAACTCCTTTTAATCCCTCAGTCTGAGCCCTATGCCTCCTCTGACTGCAGGACCATCTAGCTCTGTTTGTGACACATTTTGGCGTGGCTCCTGGCTTTCCCTCGCTGTGAACTTCTTTAGAGGGTCTGGGTCTCATGCACTTGTCCCTCTGTCCCCGTAGCTCTAACAGTGCCAGGTAAACTGGTGGGTGGTGACCCATGGGTGCTGGGATTATTGCTGTAGGTACCTCCCTTCGCGTGACCGCTTGCTTACTGTCTCAGAGCTCCTGGGACAGGGGTCTAGCCTTTTCCACCTCAGTGCTACAGTATCTGGCACACAGCGCTGCCAAGATGTGGGGGGAGCAGCAGTGTGCAAGTGAGGACCCCACCCTTCTCTAGATTTGCAAGTGCGTCTTACAGCCTAAGGAAACCTGCTCTGCAGCGCTGGGCCCTGTCTTTGCCCCTCATCTGCCTTCTATTAGCCTGCCTCATGGTGTGGGACACACTGCGCAGTCTGGCGGGCCACAGCCTGCTCTAGCTTCTTGCAGTGTTTGTACCTCTGGACTCCGGGCTTTCCCCCTTTCCTCCCACTCCCAGGGTCCCCAGTGGGAAGGAACCAGAGGCGCCTCCTTTCCGACCTGCACCCTTTGTGCCCAGGGCTCTGTTGACCCGAGAGGAAGGGAGGGAGAGAGGACACGAGTGCGGGGGTCTGGGCACTGGAGAGCGCGAGGGGTGGGAGGGGGAAGAAGAAAGCGGCTGCGGCCGCGAAGGGGGCGAGTGGGTGCGCGGCGCAGCCCAGCGGGGCGGGTTGGGAGGCGCCAGCGCGGCCGGCCCCCCGCCCTCGGCCGCTCCCTCCCGCTCGCAGCTTACTTAACCTGGCGCGGCCGCGGGCTCTCACTTCCCCAGCAACTCCAGCTGCGCCTGCTCGGGCGGGGACTCCGCGCTTCTTCTTGCTCCATGGCTCTCCTCGTGCGGCTGCTGGCCCTCGCCCTGGCGCTGGCCCTGGGCCCTACGGGGACCCTAGGGGGCCCAGCCAAGTCACCTTATCAGCTGGTGCTGCAACACAGCCGGCTTCGGGGTCGCCAGCACGGGTAAGCGGAGCGAAAGGATGGGACGGGTCCCCAGACTTGCTAGGGGGGCATCCAAGCAGGCTGGGGGCGGAAGGGACAATTCCATCCCCTCCCACCACCACCACCACATAAAAAGCAGGCCATGTGCAGGTCTCGGAGAGACCAGCCCTCTACCCGGTGTTGGGGAGAGGTGCAGGACCCTGGAGGGAAGTGTCAGCTCCGGATGTTTTTTGGAGGAAGGGGTTGTGGGAGCTGACTAGGGCTTAAGAGAAACCCCACTTGCCGCCTCTTCGCGCAGTCATTGCTGGAGCGGCCAAGTGACTCTCTACCCCCAGCCCTTGGAATCATGGTGGGAAGGTGCCTAAGACGGAGAAGAAACCCACCCAGCAGTATAGCCAACCAGGTCGTGATCCGGTGACTCCTGAGGAGACTCTGCCTACCGAGGTGGCTGCATCTTACAGGCTTCTGTGCACCAGGCCATGTCCTACAGCCAGTCCCTGGCACCAAGACTGTTCTCTGTGGACACAGCAAGGGCAGTGTAGCACCTGAGGCTGTTAAGGGAAAAGCAAACTGCCCTGGGCCCTGGTACAGTATGCTGTGGGGATGGGGAAACTTCTTGAAGTATGAGTAGGAACCAGGATCGCAATTTGTCTTAAAGAAAAAGGTGTTTGTGTGGGCAGTATCACTGTAGGTAGTACTCTGAGACCCTAAAGATGAGTTGGCTGTAAGGCAAACCCATGCAGAAGGTATGACCTTATGAAGACATGAGCAAGACCCAGCCAGAGGTGGACAGTGTTTCTGCACCCCTGCTGGGCCACACCTGCTTCACCTACAACTCAGCATTGCCGTAGCTTCCAGTCCACTTGATTGCACCAACATCTTTTTCACACCTACGCAAAACTGTAGGTAGAAACCAGTATTGGCTCCATAGGAGTGGCCTGGATATGGTTGGGTTCTTACATCCCTGCCCAGACAGTGCCTAACCCTCCAAGAGATGGAGCAGATGGATTTTCAGATCAATACTCATAGTTGGGGATGGGGAGGATGATAAAGTTGACTTGATATGCCCTTGAAAAAGCCTTGACTTCCCACCTATCTGAGTGTGGGCCTAGGCTGCTCCTTTGTTGCCTTTGCCCAGTGCTTGAGGTGGGGGTGGGGTTGCTGGGAGCCAGTATGGCCATGCTGGGAAATGCTGCATTATGAACACCCTCCTGGAAGAAACAATATGTCCCAGGATGCCTTGGGGTCTTTGGGGAAAGTGAAAGGGTCACCTCTGACTGAGACCTAATGCATAAGAAGGTGACTGGGCAGAGAAGAAAGGCAAAGGGCATTCTAGGAGTAGGCATCGGAGTCAGATGTGGCAGCTGATTTTTTTTTATTATTATTATTTTAGCCCTTCTCACTTTGGGTCCTTTTGCTTTTTTTTTTTTTTTTAACCAATGAAGCACGTTGTGTTTGGGGATCACAGACTACCTGGAAAGTCTGTTCCAGAATTTGGCATCTTAACCACTAACTTTGGAGAAGAGCACAATGGCATGGTCCATAGCAGGCACCCAGGATGGTGTCTCTGTCCATGGCCAAGCAGTGTTCCCAAAGGTGTCCAGGGATTTGCATCAAGAACCATCCTTAGCAAACCTCCTTCCCTTCAGTGCCCAGAGGAGATACTGATCAGGCCAAAAAGAAAGTTTAAAAAAGATAAAGCAGATACTCTTTTATTATGAATTTTAGATATGTTAATTGCCCAACCATATCCCTGCAGCCTAGTTCTCTTTGTTAGCTTCTGGCAGTACAGTGTCTCTGGTGAGGGACAAAATAATCAAGGAGTCACTGGGCACCTCTTTCCCTGGGAAGGTCCAGATGTATGGTCACATGAGCTGAAGCGAGTAGTTGCAGACAAGGCTGTGTTTACTCTGATCTGTGTGTCCCTGAAAGCACTACAAGACTGCCTGATCCTGTGCATGTGGGTGGGGTGCCTGTACAAATTGTTCAATCTCTGACCCAGTATTCAAAGCAGGATGGCTAGAAAGAGATGGAAACCTTAGGAAGCGCATGCAGCGTGCTCCATGCTATGAGAGAAGATGGTCACTAGGCCTTGCTCAGGTGCACCGCTGTACCACTCACCAGCACTTTGGCATTCATCTTCCAAATAGCACAGCAACATCTGTTGTGTTTGTTCCCATTCTACAGATGGTGAAGCTACAGCTTAGTGAGGCAGAGTGACTTTATCCAAACACAGAATGCTTTTGAGAAACTGTGACATGGTCTCTGGGCTCCCAGCCATATCTATGCTGCTATAGAGAAGGGGAAAAAATAGTAAAGGAGAAGTAAAAATGCAACTGCACTGCCGCACATCAACAATCAACAACTGAGCCAAGCTTCCTGAAACACTTGGTTTTCAAGTCCAAGTTGCAAAGCAATGCTGCTGTGCTGGAGGCAAAACTCCCAGACCTGGCTTGCTTGCTTTATTACGCTTCAGTATAACTTTCCTGTGTGTGCAGCTCACCTACTCTCCCTGTGTGACAGGAGGAGGGTCAAGGCTGCCCCCTGCCTCCAATCCTGTCACGAAGGGGCAGCAGCACTGGAAACTGTCTGCAGAGGAATGTTGGAGCTGCGTCCACAGAGGCTCACTGAAGAGCCACCAGGCACCTACGGAAATTTGCGGGGAATTCATCAACAGTAGTAATTTCCTGCTTGGGCAGCTGGAAGGACTTCTGGGACTGCAGGAAGTTGAGTAGGATTTAGGGCTGGAGTGTGGTTGGCAGGGACCCTTCAGGAGTTACTAGGGACTGTGTAACCTGTGAACCCCAGGCAGCAAACAGAAAAGCCAAGTTTTCAGAAGTCTTCTGAAGGCCATGGTCATTCAGTGCGAACCAGGGGAACTAAGGCAGCCTGTGCCCACTCCGTTGCTGGCCATGGCCTCCTGTCCAGCCTTGGCTCCTCTCACCCTCACAGGGATACACTCAGAACATATAGGAACAGGTCCGTCTGGTGCACCAGTGGACACTTTACATTTGTTGCCTGCTCCACATCAGTGGTAGGGTCTGTTAGCAGCATGTCTGCCTCTCGGGTCCAGGGATGGAAAGGCGGGTGTCCCACGAACAGTGGAGGAAGGCTGTCTCAGTTCAATGGGACTGGAGCGGGGGTCTAAGTCGTAACAACTGAGAAGCAATCTAGAAAGCATCGCTGATGACAGCTGTCCTAACAGCAGCTGGCTGTGTGCCCTGGTTTACAGGATGGACACTCTTGGTGGGTTGTGTCTGGGAGCCAGCCAGCTAACCGAGGCACACGGAGCATGCCTGTATGTGGAGCTGTCTGGGAGGTGCTGGGGCTTCCCAGTAAGACCAAACCTGCAGCACATCCCCAGCATGTAGTGTATATTCAGTGTGGAATGCGAGTGCAGAGAAAGGTGGACTATCATTCAGAATCACTCTGCTCAGCAAGCACACCACTTTGATAGCTTTCTTGGGTAGTAACATATAATTTGAAAATATTAAGGTGCTTCTATTTACACTCTCCAATTGTCCATGTGAAAGTATGTTGCACGCATGAAGTTATGTTGGTATATAGGACAGACTGGACCAATGTTTTGAGAGGAAGCTTCCATGGAGGCTGATGGGAATCCAGGTACGTGGGAACAAAACCTACCCCAAACTTATGCGCCACAATTGAATGACTGTCTCTTCTCCACTTTTTTGATCTCCCTGGCCTAGGAAGGGCATCACAGTGCGAAAGGCATTGAGGTGGCTGCTCCTGCTGACCATCTTGCTGACAATGTTGCTATTGTTTCTAGCTCCAATGTGTGTGCTGTGCAGAAGGTCATTGGCACCAACAAAAAGTACTTCACCAACTGCAAGCAGTGGTACCAGAGGAAAATCTGCGGCAAACCCACGTGAGTGTCTGTCACCACTGGACTCCCAGGCACTAGGGAGGCCATGAGGCACGTGCACCAGCTGCAGGTGCCTGCAGGCAGGGCCAGGCTTCCCAAGAAGTGCCAGGCAGCCTAAGGAGCCACGAAGATGCTTTTGCAGGCGTGTCAGGGCACTGTGAGCTTGGGAGTGGCACCCCATGAAGCTGGCCAATTTGTTTTGCATTTTTAAGGCTGCTGACAAGACCTTGGATACATTTTTAAAGACTGTTTTAAGATAATAAGCGTAAAATACTGTGTGTGTGTGTGTGTGTGTGTGTGTTTCTCTCAATCTTTACTAAATGATATAAACATTCAGTGGAGATGTTATGAGCATGTGATTCTGGGAAAGAAAACTTGTGAGTGAACTTATCCTGAAGACCACTCCTGGCCTGCAGTGCTAAGGTGAATACTTGAAAAAGACTGTGTGTGCCTAGAATTATGCAGACAACAAGACAGCATTGCTTATTAAGACCGAGGCTCAGACTCCAACTTAGACCACTCACCTCTAGATCTGCCCCTTATGTTGGGAGGAATGGAAATAACGGCCTTGTCTTTTTATGATGATTGACTGAAATAATGTACAGAAGGGAAGAAATGTTATAGCCTTCACATAGTAATTGCTCATTATACACATATTATTTACCCAGAATTTTAAAATCGAGATCCCACAGACAGAAAGAAGCATCCCATCAGGTGTGGTCTGGTGCAGTTTTAGTAGGGCTTGTTGGCTTCCCTGTCAGCATGAAGGCAGGCAATCCTCACCCCCACTGCCTTGCTGCCTGCTAGAAACAAGGTAGAATAGGTGCTCTGACGGAGTTCTGGGGAAAGCTAGTCCGTTTGGGAGCTGTCAGCTGATTTTGGATCTTGCTGTCTCTTAGAGAGAGGAAAGTGTGCTGTGCAAAGCCTTCTGGACCACTTGTGGTACTGGCCTTGCTCTTGTCTGCATAATAGGAGGATTAAGAGACTCAAAGCCCCTCTTGTGAACTACTTCCAGTGGTAGGGGTTTTACATTTATTGCTTGTGGTGTTGTTTTCAAACAGCGACTTCCTGCAAGTTAGTACCAACGGAAAGTGCTTGCTCCTTAAAAATGTTCTTGGAAACAAGTAACCTAGTGTGTGACTCTCATTATGTTAGGCAATTATCAATCCTTATCTGAATCAAGGCAAATTAGAAATCATGGCAGAGCTGGAGAGAAAGCAGCATTTCCCGGGGAGCCTGTGTTACACAGGTCTGGGGAAGCTGGTTCCCTCCTTGACCAAAAGCCCAGCTTCTGTCTAGGAGTTGCACAAGACAGGGCACATTTTAATAAACCTGGAAGAGAGCATCAGACTCAGCAATAATACTTTTCTGTTTTGAACCAAAAGAGACTATGCGAAATCTATACCATACATTCTTCCATGTTGCCCCAATTTACAATATAATAATACCTTTGGTACTGAATGATTTTTAAATTATCTGTTCAAATATACAGTTAATCATGGGGTTCAATCCCTGGCCTACCAGGCTGGCCCCAGTCCCGGGGCACGCTGAGATGGCAGTTGAGACTGGGCATGGTGGTGCATGCCTGTAATCCCAGCTCTTGGGAGTCTGTAAACAGGCAGATCGCTGTGAGTCTGATCTAGTAGTGAGACCCTGAACACCCTGTAGACCCTTCCTTAAAAATAAAATAAAATAAAATAAAATAAATAGTTAATCACTTAACTAACCACAGAATTAGGCCCCAGATCATTACTTCTTAGAAGGCAACCAGTGCCTATGCCAGACAAACAGTTCTTCTATAGCTCAGAGTCCTGGATTTCACAGAGTCCCACCATTTGGTGAGTTTTGATTCCTCAAAGAATGAGACCTACTTGTGATGTCAAGCTTACAATTGGGTGGTACCTGCCATGCTTCAGCATGCAAAGTCTCTCCCTACACTAATTAACAGTAGCTGACAGCATTCCTCAGCAGCCCCCAGGGTGACACTGTTGAACAGTGAGTCACACTGGCTCTTGCATCTTTCTCCATGTGTGCCAGAACAAGGCGCAAGCTTGACAAAATGTTCCAGGGAAAGGAAGATGTGTATGGAGGTGTGGTGGGGATGTGAGATCTAGAGTTGAGTCAGGCAAAGTCCAGTATCCAGGCCCAGCTATTGACCCACTCTGGCAAAGCCAGAAGGAAAAGCTACTCTTCAATTCTTCGCTGTGGCCATTGTTTTGGTCAAAAGCGAAGACATGAGGAGAGAAAAGTGTGAACTGACAGGAAAGTTCATGATCCAAGACAGAGTCCCTTCCTAGAACATCACAGGTGGTGTGAGGAGGCAGTGCTGACTTGAAAGAGAACGAGAGAACTCAGAGGGAAAGAAGGAGAGGCTGAACTCATGCCTGCTGTTCTCCATCACCAAGGACAGCCTTGTGGTACATTTGTATACCTGAGATGGAGATCCTGAGGGGGTGTTCCCTGACCACCATATGGCCAGAGTTAAGTGTTGCGAGTGCTTGGTAAATTAGTGCGGGAGGGACTGTGCTGACTGGAGTTAGTGTGTCCCCAAGAGACTGGTCCCTAGAAACATGTAGTTGGATGAAGACCAGGTTGAAAAATGCAACCCAGGTGGTGCTAAATGACAGTCTTAGCCACCCAGCCTGGGAAGTTTGTATTTTCTCAGTAGAACTCTAGAGAAGAGGATCTAGCAGATGTGTGTGTGTGTGTGTGTGTGTGTGTGTGTGTGTGTGTGTGTGTGTGTGTTGAGACAAAAGGAAGCAAAACATCATGGGGAAAGGGACAGCAGCACATGCCTACATGGGGCCCAAGGCCAGAAGGAAAATCAGGACTTGCAAGCAGAATAGGAACAGCATCAACTCAGTTTCTTTGGGGTAAAGACCTTGTTGTATAAGGTCACACAAAAACACAGGTGAGACAGAAACTTACAGGATTACTGTAAGGCTCTGGAGTCGACTTCTGGGAGGAGAGGGGACTGGCCAACTCAGTATAATCCTTAGCAGGTGAAGCTATGGTACCACAATAGCTTTCCTGAGTTCCCGAAGAAGAATCTAAAGTTAGTTCATCGTGTCAATGGTCATATGGATTTCATTGCAGGAAGTGGTTACCAGTGGGCCTCTACTTCAGGGCTTGAATGAATTTTATTACTTTGAAATTCATTTTAGCCTTCATTTCAGATCCTGAAGAGCACTAGAGTGCTACAATAGCTAATCAGACAGAAAGGGGTAGGGAGGCAGATGGCACCCCACTCTATGATCTGAGAACCTGATTTGATTAGAAAATATAAAATTTTTATATGTGGTAGCAAAGGTGCAGGAAATTGTGGCCAGGAAGCCTGGCTGCCTCTCAACAGCTCACTTTTGTGTGCGCCCTGGGGAGAAGTCTGTTTAATAGCTAGGTTGGAGGTGACATCACCAGGGTGCCACAGTCATAGCCAGAGCTCAGCTATCATGAACATGGCATAGGGAAGGCTGATGTGCAAGCTAGCAAGTTGGAAGAGTGGGGCCGTCCTGGAATTGTCTCATGAACAACACGTTTCTCAAGGCAGAGGCTGTCTGTCCTCTGGAGCCTCGCTGGCAGGGCATTCCCATTTCTGTAGTAGGGAGGCTGCTTTACCCAGAGGCAAAATAGCAATGTTTCAACAGTATATTAAAGAAGCTTGTAAGATTTGACTTTCACAGAAGGCAGTGGGGACATGGTCAAGCTTTTCTACCCAGTGGTGTGTTCTCTGGCAAAGGCACTCAGAGACACCTGGCATGAAGCTCAAGAAGAGCCATCCTTCTCCTCCCTTTCCTGTACCCAGTAATCTTAAACCTGAGAGGACAGGGAAGAGAGCAGTGGGAGGCCCTGCAGACTGCCTGCAGACCCGCATCATGCCCCCTACCCAGATTCATATTCACTGTGCAGCTAACTGGGACCCCATCGATAATCCGCTCCAAAGTAATAGAGACTGGACATGTATCTAACACCAGAGAGTCACCAAACACCTCTGCTGGCCATGTTTCCTGAAGGTTCTAGACAGTTCTTCAGACCAGGAGACTGCTTAGCTGAGAACTTGGCATGTACTTACACATTGTATCCATAAAGACCTGTCTTTGGTAGGAAAACAATTTCCCCTCAGAGATGCCAACATCCTGACCTGTAGAACTACAATGATGTTACCTTACATACAAAAAAGGACTTTCCTGAGATGTGATTAAGTTAGGGATCTTGCAAGAATGTGAGTGTCTTGGATTATGTAGTAAATCCAGTGTGATCATAAGTTTCCCTGCTACAAGAGGGAAACCATACAGGCTGAGTTGGAGAAGGAATGTGATAATGAAAGCTGAAGGTGGACTGATGGGGCCACAATCTAAGGCATGCAGCAGCCTCTAGGAGCTGCAAAAGGCATACAAGAGGTGGCCCCTACAGCCCCTGGATGGAATGCAATTCTATGAGTCCCATAAGGCCAACTCTTGACTCTATTATGCAATAAACTTGCACTTCTTTAAATTATGAAATCTGTAGCTACAACAAGCTATAGAAAATAAATACAGGCCCTGTCTTTTGAGTTCTACTTGTGTGCCATAGAGGATTTATTTACCACAGTGTGATGTAATCTCTGGTCTCCTAGAAGACATAGCTTTCAATGAAGTCACTAACCTAGCTTTGATTTTAAAGTTTCTATCTGAACAGTTATGCTTTTGTTTGTTTGGATTTTTTAGAAGAAGCTCAATAATTGGGCCTTTAATACACACCAAGCTTCTGGTAGGCCTTCTTGTGTGTGTGGGCTCACCTCATTCTAGCTTCTCTGTAATCTGAGGGTGACTGTGAGCCTGTTTAGGATGGGAGAACTGGAGCCCAGCAAGCATCCTGCCCAAACACATCTGCAGGCCCATGGGGATGGGCTACTGTATTGCCTTGGAAAGAAGCCAGACTATCAGTAAGATACTCCCAGTGAGAGGGTCTTTTGCTGAGGCCCCTGAACATGTGGCCATGAGTCCCAGAGACAAGGCTGCCTTGAGGTAGCCCCTGACCTCTGGCCTGCCTGGCACCAACCCCGTGCAGCAAGTGCACCCTCAAAACCCCTCATTTGATAGTGGTTATAGGAACCACTATCAGCATCCTAGAGTTCTCCAAATACCACTTATAAGCAATTGCACAAAATGTGCCCCAGTTTGCTGAAGTCCTCATCTTCAGCACCACCCAGGCTGGCATATGCTGTAGTGGCCCAGACACAGACTTACTTGCAGTTGTCTTAAGCAAGCCAGATTTTCTACTGGAGACCTCAAGAATCAACTCACCCACCTTCCCAAGACCAGGAGTGAAAAAAAAAATCAATAAAGCTAAAAGCACCCCAGGCAGGCAGTCTGTGGGGTATGCCTGATGTTCAGACACTGCAACTCTGGGTTTGCTCTACTACTCTACTTGGAAACCAGGTCACACTGAATGGTTTACACACTGAATGGTCACAGGAGACAGGCTCTTGCGCTCAGCTTCTTGTCCTATCTTCTCCTGAAGTTGAGGTGATGCCTACACATTCACAGCCAGGAGAGCTGGCTGAACCTGTGAAGTATACTTGGAGAGTGACTGTGTGAACTTTGCTCTGACTTTGTGGAAAACTGCTGTGTGTGTGTGGGGAGGGGTGGAGAACTACCAGTACTTCTCTCTGCCCAGTCCTGAGGGGGCATGTTAGAGTGGAGTGGAGGATGGCTCCCCACACGTCCCTATATTTAGACCTTGGGCTGATGTTAGCCTTTTACCAGCCCTTCCTTTAATTTAAATGACCTTCTGAAGCAGGCACACTCCCTCATTTCCTTCCTCAAATTATTCTGTAGTGAGAAGCTAGACCAGGGCATTTAACAGCTCACTGCCCCAGAAAGGATGCTCTTCTGGCTTGAGGTTTTTCTTTATTTGACTTTGGCCAAGGAGAAGCCAGGAGTACTTTAGCAGAACAGCTTTGGCAGATCAGATGAGATCTTGAGACCAACAGATTGATCCTCTATGTGCACGAGCCCCTAGCAGCTGGGGAGCACGAACAGGAGGCTCTTCATGGTTTCCATAGGTAATGCATTCATCCTAGGTGGCATCGGACCTAGACCCTGTGCTCAGCCCCAGCCCATCTCTCCCAAACGTCTGTGTTCTTCCCCAAACTGGGGCCTGGGAGGTAGGGCAGACTGTGGTGAAGACTGTATCCCAGGAAGTTCTGGTCCAGATTATCTGAATGAGCTCTCTTCTCAAGCTACAATCTCTGGTTGCCCTCTGCTTCTATGGGGCCATGCGGGCTGGTCCTGAGAGGGGATAGTATTGTTGGGACCGTTCCCCTGGAAGCAGGGAACCTTTCAGCCATGGCAAGCCATAAGGCTGCTGTTCACAGGAGGGCAGAGAGGCGAGGATTCATAGAAATCTCCCTGGGAGAGATCCATGGCCAGGTAGCCAGGATAAATCCTACGGCTGGGAAGGCTTTGAGAGATTGATCCTCTGCCATGGGGAGCATGCTGTGGAAGCCTTCCATGTGTGACCGACAGTAGGACTCATTCCAAGCTGTGGTGAGATGAGGGTGCAGAGCCCACCTGGAGAGGCACAGAGGGCTGAGAGGGAGAGCCTGAGTCATTCTAGAGATGTTATGGGTCAGGGTGTGCTTTCCCCAAAGGGATACATAGTCAAGAGCAATCATAAGAACAAAGATGTAGACTTGAAGTTTAAGAATCTTAGGGTAGCCAGGGACCGCAGTTCTGTCTCCAGCTCCACAAGCTGCACCACATCAGCCCTTAAGGCAGCCTAAACTAGCCAAAAAAATAAAATAAAAAAGAATCTTAGGGCAGCCTTTGCTCACCTAGAATCTTAAGAGACCCCACTGCCCTCTGAGCTCTGCAGCTTGCTTTCTGATTCCATGCTAGTCAGACTTCACTTAGCTGACACTCTCTTACTTCCATCTGTCCCTTCCTGCCCAGCCCCACAGTCCTACATTTCTCTTGGTGTCATTCACTATGCTTCCTCTGCACATGCGCACTCCCACAGGAACCTGGAAGCTCACATTTGGGCAGTTGGTTTTCTTTGGTCCTCACTGAAATTGTGGTAAGGCCACTGAGCTGTTCAGCTGTCCCATGGTTTTTGTAGTGGAACTCAGAAGTCAACATGTTGGAAATCAGATCTTTGGCTGGTTGGCTGGGAGTTCTAAGCCACTGAGATACCCGGTACCTATGTGCTCAGGGGGCTCTAGAGATGAGGATTTCAGCCTGGAATTTCACACAGCCACTTCTGGAAACTAAGGTGGGGGCTGCCTACTCCCACCTCCCCAGTTCCAGCCACAGAACCATTGTATTTATCAAAGAAAGGCTGGAATCTCACATACAGGTGTCCCAGATGCTGTGGGTGCAAGACTTGGTGCTCTTCCTAGACTGCTGGAAAAAGTTGATGCATGCTCACTCGCTCTGTGAGAGAGAGTCTCCCTCTACTCCTAGGTATCAGACAATGGCTAGAACTGTGAGTGTGAGGCTAGAGGAAGTCACCTAGTTGGACTTTGCCCCTTTTAATAGATCAAGAAACTGAGACCAGAATAGACATGGACTTTCAAGGTGACCTCACTAGTTGTTGGTGGATCATATGCCAATTCTCCTGATTCTGGGACTGTTTTCTCTTGCGCCATACCGTTTTTACAAGTTATGTATCAACCAGTTTAGTTGTAAAGATGACTTTAGTTTCTGATGCAAAATTGGGCCAAGATCAGTCTTGTTTAACTATTACATGCACAGAGGTACAAAGCTAGAAAGGAAGATGTTGGAGGAAAGGGGGGAAGGGAGAAGAGGAAACAGGAAGAGAGAACAGACAGAAGAGAATGTGTATGACTTGCCACTCCTCAGTCCTCTCCAAGGACCCCATGACACATGCAGCTGGAACTGACCCCAGTTCCATTCTCAGGAACAAGATCCCCATCCACGTGGAGTGCACCTGGGAACCCCACAGCCTTTGATTCTCATCCTGCCCAGCACTTTTCTGATGATGCCATCAAACATCACACATGAACAAATCTGACAACACTCACTTCAATGTCAGTATAGCTTCTCATGCATTTCAAAGGGCGTATCCATGTATAGGAAATAAAGGGAGGGAGAAATTGGCTCCTTGCTAAGGACTTCAGCTAAATGTGGAGATTGGGCTTTAAAGCAAATCTTCTTTGGGAACAGGCTTCCTAAACTGTTTGCCATTCCTTGAAACTTTTGAAATTCTTATTCTTTTGCACTTTCCCAGAATCTGAGGTTGCCTGAGGCTGTAGCTTTTTAGTCCTGTACATGGCGGTCAGTGTCCCATAAGGCGCTATTAAGTAAGCAGAAGAGAAAGCCTTTGGTTTTCCTAAGCAAATACTTTCAAAGGTCAAAAGTACACTGCTTGTCAGTGTTCATTTGTGTGCAGAAACTTCTGGAAACTGGCAATATTGGAGCTTCTGGGGGTGGGGAACAAGGGTATTTGGGGAACGCTTCAGGGTATAATCTTTTGTGTATTTTTAGTTGGAAACCACAACATATCTTTATTGATTCTAAATTTCTAGTTTAAATAGAGAATCATCTCCATAAGAGCTTATTTTTATCTTAAAGTTTGATTGTGAAGACTGAGAAAATCTTGATGATCATATACACCCTACCCTTTCTAGTTACAGAACTGGAGAAGCAGATGTGCGTGAGAGATTTAGTCCAATGAGGTCTCTACCACCTTCTCTTTTGCCACATATACACATGCATATTATGGACAAGGAAACTCAGAGCCAGGAAAGAAGTGGGCTAGCTGGGCATATAGTAGGCTTAGTGTTAGATTTGGTACAAGGCTTTCCATTCCTTCCTGGTGCCTTCCCAGTGTACTAACCACCAGGTTTCCCTGGCATTGTGTTTGAGGTAAATCCTTGGTAGAGCTGTGTCTTCTACCACACTGTCAAAGGCCACGATCCAGTTCTCCAGCTGTTTTGTAAATACTGACAACCATCAGGATCATTTTACAGGGCCAAGCAGGAGTGAACAGCTGTCTGTCAATGAAAGGCACAATTATAATTTCCTTAGTGACTTCCCTGGGGGAAGGGATGGCTCCTCTCCTTTCTCTTCTTTGGCCACAGAAGTGATTGTGCCTGGAGAGGGCCTGAGGACACATGAAGAATGAAACCCGACCTGACACGTGTGTGCATCTTGTTACAGGGTTATCAGCTACGAATGCTGTCCTGGATACGAGAAGGTCCCAGGAGAGAAGGGCTGTCCAGCAGGTGAGTAAACCAGGCTCGGCTTGTGAGTGTGGCTGGAGGGTGAGGCAGGAGAGGGCACCAGCATAAAAGGCAGTGGAACCTGGATGGGAACCTGTGGGGCAAAGATGGGTTAGCATTCTCCCATGTGCTCACTAATCTCTAAGCTCCATTCCAGAAATGCAGAATGGGTTCTCTGAGATACTCCTTCTGACCCCTCAGCAAGCTGGTGGACTGAACTCCAATTCTGGCCTGACTCTAGTAGAGGCCTCTCCTGAGCACCTGCAGGCTCCCGACCTTGTCTATCTCTAGGAATGAATCTCAGTGCATCCAGTCGGGTTGACCTGGTGGCTCATTGGTTTCCATCAGCCCTGCTAGAGATCAGATAGGATAAGTTGGTCTCTGGCTGGGCAAGCAAGCCACCACAATTCACTGTATGTCTAAACGTGACCCCGGTAGGTGCTTATGTAGCTGAGCCATTTCCCCAGCCCCAAAAGCCTTTTCTTTAGTGTCACATATCACCAGGAACTATGCAGCAGGGTTTGCATTTCGTTTTCACATTGAAATAGAAGCTTTTTTTTTTTAATTAAAAAGATTGAAAGTTGAGGGTGGGGCAGTTGGGTAGATACTGAAGTCACAAGGAGGCTGAGGTTGGTCAGAGCGGGGTCATGGCATTAGTATCCCTAGTGGAAGGGCAAGTGGGATGAATAAAAAGGGAAAAGAAGTTTGACTTTATAAGACAGCTCAGCCTGTGGACCCTTGTTTCAGAAGTTATAAAGAACACTGAGTGTTATCCCCGGGAAGGTTTTCCTCTACACTGCTTTGTAGAAACAACATATTTTTACTTGCAAATGCAGAAGGTATCTCAAAGACTTATAGTTAGTTCATTCTAGTAGAGGCCATTAGGGAACTAGTTTTCATTACCAAATAATCGGTAATAACTAAATGATCTATAACACTAGTTTAAAATTAAGATATCTATTTCTGGATGTACATTCCTGCCCTTACTATATAAATGTCTGGCAACAAAAGCTTTGCTGTGCTGTGTTTAAAATAATTAGAAACTACCAGTTAGCTGTGTTCTCATAGAGAGACATTTGACTCACTGAGTCATATTAAGAAACATGTAGCAAGCTTTGAGCTCCCCAGCTGTGGACCCTGGGCTTCCTGCCTACTTCCTTCCCTCCCACCTCACCCAGTGCCTGTCCGTTAGAGAAGAAAAGAGGAGTGCTTGGGTTAGGTCACCCCCAGAGGTCATCCCTCTTTTTGTCCTCTGTTCCCACAGCCCTTCCACTTTCAAATCTTTATGAGACCCTGGGAGTTGTTGGATCCACCACCACTCAGCTGTACACAGACCGCACAGAGAAGCTGAGGCCTGAGATGGAGGGCCCTGGCAGCTTCACCATCTTTGCCCCTAGCAATGAGGCCTGGGCTTCTTTGCCAGCGGTGAGACAACCCCCTCTGCTCAGAGGACTTTTCCAGGGACCCACCCCACCCTCCAAACCTGGGCATGTATGAAGAACGGGATGCTATAGCAACTGTTTCAGAAAGGTTTTCCCTCAACCCCGCCGAGAAGAGACTGGACCTCCTCTTGTCCATCCCATCTGATATAGACCTTGCTGCTTGCAAGGAGGGGCTCTTGGCAAAAGAAAAGCATCTGTCCACTTGGAGCTTAGAAAGCATGCTTCCCAGGAGAGCATGGATTCATCCCTTGAACGTGGGGCCTGAGGCGCCATAACTGTCACATTGTCTTTCCTTCTAGGAAGTGCTGGATTCCCTCGTGAGCAATGTCAACATCGAGCTGCTCAATGCCCTTCGGTACCACATGGTGGACAGGCGGGTTCTGACTGACGAGCTGAAGCATGGCATGGCCCTCACCTCCATGTACCAGAATTCCAAAATCCAGATCCACCACTATCCCAATGGGGTAGGAGCATACCCATCACACAGCATTGTTTTGTGCCATGATGAGCCCATTTCTGCCCATTGTAGGACTGCTTTCTGGAGCTCTGACCTACAGTATGAGAACCCATAGGTACCCTCTGTTCCTGGGTCTGCTTCTCCTTGCATGTGCTTGCTCCACACCAGGAGGGACTGCATTCTGCTGCTCGGTGTGAAAGTGCTGTCTAGCCCTCCTGAGGCTCCCAGATTCAGTCTTCATTGTGTTAGCCACTCACCCTTGGTCCTTCTCTGGGCAGATTGTGACTGTCAACTGTGCTCGGTTGCTGAAAGCTGACCATCATGCAACCAACGGTGTGGTACATCTCATCGATAAGGTCATCTCTACCATCACCAACAACATTCAGCAAATTATTGAGATTGAGGACACCTTTGAGACACTTCGGGTGAGGGGTGCCCCAGGGACTCACAGTGTCCCAAATGTACAGTGTCCTGATTGCATGGTATCCTGGCGCGCTCTCTTGGATGAGTAGAGGAAGTTTGAATGAGGGGAGACTAGGAAAAATAGCTTGACCTGCCCTGTGTAACACTTTCTGTTTGTCATTTCTTTTATAAAACTTTGCTTTTCTTGGCTCCCCTGGCAGATTCTGTGTGGTGGTGGCAAAAAGACATCCTCTAAGCACTTGGCTGGGGGTTCCATAGATAGGAGGGCCCCTCTCCTGATGCTGGCTCCCACCTGGAGGCATTACAGTAAATGCCCTGTCTGGTTACATGATGCTTCTGGACCATGTACTCTGACCCAGGGGCCCCTGCTCCAGCCATGCCCATTTCCATGGACCCTAGGTCGAGCAGAGAGACCCCTCACATGAACACAGGCACTAAATTGGTTAATCACTGCTCTGGGGCCACAAGAACACTATTCCTTCCTCCTTTCCCAGCAGGCATCTGCCTTACTACCGGAAGGGGGAGTGGGTGTTCCTTCAGTCAGCATCTGCCAAGAGGAAGTGAATGCTGGCTGCCTTGTCAGGGTTTCTAACCGCAAAGGATACAAGCAGGAGTGCAGATCTCTCAGATCTCCCTGGAGATCTCCAACACAGAGACACAAACACACTCAAGCCAGATGAGTCTCAGCAAGCAGTGACAGTTGGCCCTATAAAGCCCTGGGAACCCCGATTCCAAGCTCTTCTCCCTGGGTCACTTAATTCTGGATCAGTCAAGCCACAGGGCCCTTCAAGAAAGGATATTGCTGCAAAGTTGGTGCAATATATTTTGATAAATAGAGCGTGGTCCTTTTGAGTAATCTCATACTCTTTAGGTTGGGCAAAGGATCCTTCCTTCTTCCCCTTTGGCCTACACTCTCATGCCCATCTGTCCTTCTCTCTAATGCATGCTTACTAAGCACCTGCTATCTCCCAGCTCTTGTTCTGTGCACATCATGTAAGTCACCTAAATTCCAATAACTGTGGAATTATGGCTGCTAGATGGTGGCAAGCTGAGGAAATATTTCTACCAGACAGATTTTGCCTGGGAGCTAGGAGTAGGGACAGATGCTCTACGGGCATCTCCAAGAAACAGTGTTTTGGCTAAGGCCTGACGAAGGAATAGGAGTCAAAGAAGTGAAGAAAAAGGGAAGGGTAGAGAAAGCCAGGTCAAAGGCCTGCAGCTGGGGAAAAAGGGCACAGCAGTACTTGAAACGTGGCCAGTGTGGCCGCACACAGACCAGGCCAGGTCACACGGAGACCATGGTGAGGGAGCGCTTTGGGTTAGCTCCTCTTCAGGTGTTGGGCCTTGAGTCTCCAAAAGAGGACATACAAAGCTGTGTGTGTATCTTGCAGACCCCGAGCCTTCATCCTGTTTCCTTCTCACAGGCTGCTGTGGCTGCCTCAGGGCTCAACACCCTGCTCGAGGGCGAAGGTCAGTTCACACTCTTGGCACCGACCAATGAGGCCTTTGAGAAGATCCCTGCTGAGACTCTGAACCGGATCCTGGGGGACCCAGAGGCACTGAGAGGTAAGGACACCCCATTCCTGGTGCCACCTCATTGGGGCAGCCAGATTGTGCCCAAGACCTATTTTTGTCTAAGGTAGGCACATTGCCTTCCCTGAGGTAGCTGTCAGGAAGTCCACCACAGCTGTGGCTTGGGATCATCCCGGGCCATGACTCCCACCCAGCCAGGTCTGTACAGAATCTAGAGCAGAACCCCGCCCTGGCACTAAGGGACAAGTGCATACCTGAAGCCTTTGTGCAGGGCTGAGGAGGGAGGCAGAGTCAGAAGTCCACAGATGAGGCTCAACAGACACAGGGAGGGATAAAGGCACAGTGACAAAGACCAGAGCAAGACTGTCACATGGAGATGCAGGAGGTGTGTGGGGGGAGGATGGGGTGGAGATCATGGCATCCTTGAAATGGAATCATCATGCTGACTCTTTAAAGCTTTCTGTGTCTGACTAGATGGCTCATGGGTAAGGAGGAATTATAGTAGGAACCAGCAATAGTGAGCTCTTAATTCTCCACACTGCCGGCTCCATCCTCACTCCTACAGTGGATTGCTGGCTTAGATGGGCCATGATGATTGCTAGAGGGTAGAGAAGGGGAAAATACAGAAGGGAGACTGCGGGGCTCTGCCCTCCCCTTCCCTTGCCACTTTCAACTCTAGGAGCTCTCAAGAGCCATAAGCGCTAAGCTGCCTGATGGGCCTTGACTCCCCTAGAAAGGAATAGCCCTCAAGTCCTCTGTATACTCCACCACACGATTCCTCCAAAATATAATCCAGAGTTGATTTGAGAAAGGACATGCTTCTTTCTGAAAGCACAGATGGGAGCTACCGTGTGGTTGTCTCCAGATGCCTGTTTTAAGCTAGGAACTAAGGTCCCAAGAGTGAGTCCAGTCCAGTCTGTATCTTCAGGAGCTTTAGTAAGGTGGCAGGTTTCAAAGTGGATGGATGTTGGGATCTGAACTGGTGAATGCAACTCCAGAGATGGTCAGCACCTGGAAGGAAGGTGGGGCCCACACCACCTCCGGGGTCTCAAAGGCTGCCCCCAGGAGGTGAAATTTAAGTGCATCTCAGCATATTTTGCCTCCCATTTAGAACTATGTTCCCAATGTGTTTGTCAGTCTCCCATTACGGTAACAAACACTTCAGATGATCAACTCAGAATGAGACAAACCATCATTTGGCTTGCAGATTTGGGGTTTCAGTCCATGGCTGGCTGACCCCATTGCTTTTGGCCCTGTGGCACTAGGGCTGCTCATGTGGTGTCAAGGGAACAAAAGAGAGAGAGAGAGGCACTTAGAATCTTCTGTGAGGCTATGCTCCAGTGGTCTCCTGTCAGACTCTACATCTTAATGGTTCTGCAGTCTCTACATAGTGTCACCCTGCTGAACAAGTGAGTAAGCAATTGAGTTTAGTACTTACAGGTGAGGTAAATGGGTCAGCAAAAGCCTTGATTCCCTGATCACCATTCCCAGCTTCTTAAATAGATCCTGGTAGCCTGGTAAATAAACAAAGTCAGGAGAAATAAAATGTGCAAAAAGCCCCAGAGCAGGCTCACTTAAGTTCACTTAAGTTTTTCCTTTCCCCATGAAATGTGGGTCCTAATAAGAGAATTGTCCCTGAAGTTCAGTACTCATAAGCAAATGGCTAACATTCTTTCGCCATTTAATTTTGTCACAAGGCAATTTACTGAGTATTTTACTCTGCAGAGGAGACCAATGCTATTCTCTTCCCCAGTTTCCTGGTGCAGAATGTGACACTTGGGGACACTAAATGGCTTGCCTAGAGTCCCACCGCTGGCCAGTGGTCATGGGATTCAAGCCTAAGCAACCAGAGTGCACAGTCCAGCCAGTTTTAAAGGGTGGCAGGCAGGAGGAAAGATGGCCATTGACCCTGTGGTGGTACTTGGCCTGCCTTGAGGTACTTCTATGACAGAAAAGTCCCTATAGCAGAGTCAGGCTAGAAGCTGAGCCCTGGGGTCTGGCTGAAGTCGGCTCTGGTTTTACCTGGTCCTGTTCTGCCCCAGACCTGCTGAATAACCATATCCTGAAGTCAGCTATGTGTGCCGAGGCGATTGTCGCAGGGCTATCCATGGAGACGCTGGAGGGCACCACTCTGGAGGTGGGCTGCAGTGGGGACATGCTGACCATCAACGGGAAAGCCATCATCTCTAACAAGGACA
Organism: Myocastor coypus; assembly: GCA_004027025.1. Classification (NCBI taxonomy): domain Eukaryota; kingdom Metazoa; phylum Chordata; class Mammalia; order Rodentia; family Myocastoridae; genus Myocastor; species Myocastor coypus. The sequence continues at coordinate 54,512 of PVJA010000373.1, read as the reverse complement.
TCTTGGCCACCAACGGTGTGATCCACTTCATCGATGAGCTGCTTATCCCAGATTCAGGTACACCAAGCCACTGGGGGCCTCAGTCCTGTCCAGCCTGCTGTCCCTTCTGCCATTCCTAGTGACAGAGTGGTGGATATGCAAGGACCAATGGAGCTACCTCCCTGCTTGGCCTCAGCTCGTAGCCTGTTAGCTACTATAAGCTTGTAGTTTATAGCCAAATTATAAAGAGTTCTGAGTTTTAAGCACAGAAATTCAGACATTGTCTTGGAGGTGGGCAGGACCATTTATGGTATGTAAGAAGAGACAGTTGTGGAAGCCCTTCAGTTGATCCGCCTGCTATAGTTAGGTACAGAAGGCTAGTAGCTGACTTTAGAGCACATGTTTTCTGGACAGCACACAACCCATCCCAGTTCATTTGCTCTGGAGCGGATGACTGAATAGACTTTGGCTCATGTCTCTTAAGCACATATGAGTAAAATAATCACACAGGGAGAGACTGATTGTTCTTATGTCAGTGGTTATGGCCTGATGCCCTTCAGAAGCCACCACACAACAATGTGGTCTCCTCCCCAGAATCAATCAGGCTTTGGTCCAGCTATCCCAGGGCCTGGGACAGCCCCTGCCTTCTCAGGCTGAAGCTCATCCCTTTGCCTCACTGATTAGATTTTCGGATAACAAACCCACTAGGCCCTGCTGTGTTCAGAGGGCTATTGACTCGCAAGATGACATTCCTGCCGATAAGAGTCCTGACCTGGGGTGGACGAATGGTAAGTGCAAACAGCACTGTTAACTTTTGACCCCCTTTACCCTTCCTGCAGCCAAGACACTGTTTGAGTTGGCAGCAGAGTCTGACGTTTCCACAGTCACTGACCTTCTCAAGCAAGCTGGCCTTAGCACGTATCTCTCTGGAAATGAGCGGCTAACCCTCTTGGCTCCCCTGAATTCTGCATTCAAAGGTAACGTGGGAAAAACACCCCTGTCCATTTCTTGGAGTAGCAGCCCCGCCCCCATCACCTCCCTGACACTCCTGATTTACAGCACTCGTAGAACCGTAGACTTTCTACCCTGCTCAATGCAAAGCATGTGCGAACTCCAGCAGAAACTTTAGACTTACTGTTGTTTCATTTGGCAGAGTTCAGAATGAGTTTGGGGATCTAGTCTTCAGAACTCAAAGCTCTGGTCTTCCAGGAGAGTAGACCATCTCCTAGTGTTTTTACTTGCTTGGCTGATCTGCAGCCAGAGAGCAGACGGGGAGGAGAGCCAAAGTGTACCTATGCTTTCCCTTCTCTCTTCAGGCAAAGCTACCAACAACCCAGTAACCTGCACTTTTTTTTTTCCTCAAAGAAGATTCCAGAAGTTAAGGCATATTGGCAACCTTGCTTGATTTCTCGATCTCTGCTTCTAACCTCAAGGAGGGCTGGGCTTTGCCCTGTATTTGTCTTGCTGTTCTCTTCATCCGCAGGAGCATTTCTCACTGACCTCACCTTCTTTCACAGATGGAGCCCCTCCCATGGATGCCCAAATGAAGAATTTGCTTCTAAACCACATAGTGAAAGATCAGGTGGCCTCCAAGTATTTGTACCATGGACAGACCCTGGACACGCTCGGTGGCAAAAAACTCAGAGTTTTTGTGTATCGTAATGTAAGTTCTGGGTCTTAAATCCTGCTCCTTTCTTTGGCTTGCCTCTAAGAAATGGGAGTTGCATTAGTGCAGAAAATAAATTCTTAATAAGCAGGAATTTGTATAAGAACTGGCTTCTAATAAGGAAGAAAGTTCTGTAAAGTTTATATAATGCTAAGTGGCTCCTGAAGGAAGATCAGAATCTCCCTCTCTGGAGACCTTGTAGAACATTCCACACACTGGTCTGACCTGGATTACTAAGCCGTAAACCCCTGGGAACTCCAAGGGATGGACACCTGGGAAGAGGGGTGGGGGTTTAGAATCCTTCTGAGCTTATGTAAAGAGAAACCTCTCTGTGCAGACAATGAAAGCATAGCTTGGCCCCAAAAGTTCCCTCTTCTCTTTTCCTGTGTTTTCTCTAGCCAAGGGTGGCTGTATTCAAACCCCACAGCCACCCTTGGATAGTAAATGAGAACGTAACACTGCTCCTGCTCTAGAGCCTGTAAGTGCCATTTGGTTAAAGATGATTGTTGTCTATTAAATAAATAAGTCAGTGGCTTCCATCCATTCGTTCGATTGTCAGTGGACTTCATATGCAACTGATATGCTCATTATGAGCCTCTGTGTATCTTTACTAGAGTTCTAAGGTCATTCTTTCCTTGAGGAAGAGTATTTCATATCGTTTTCTCTCCTGGACAGTACATTTCATGTTATCCCCCATCTCCATGACCCAACTGGTCAGTGTCCACTGACCTTCATGAGTGTTCCCATCAGCATGACCCCCTGAGAAAATTAGGAAGCCCCACTTAGGAAAATAATGGCTCCCTTCTTTCTGATCCTCTTTGTGCAGAGCCTATGCATTGAGAATAGCTGCATTGCTGCCCATGACAAGAGGGGACGGTATGGGGCCCTGTTCACCATGGATCGGATGCTTACCCCACCAACAGGGACGGTCATGGATGTCCTAAAGGGGGACAATCGCTTTAGGTAACTAATCTCTTCCCAGAGTGACACTTCTTCTAAGAGGTCATACTTGGCAGGATGATGGACCTCAGCTTTTGGTCAAGTTCCCTGCTTTTTCCGAGATTTGCCTAATTTGAGAGGCGCCTTCCAGGCTTGGGGAGGGTAAGGATGTGGGCCACCTTGAAATCTTAGGTGGAGAAGAAGAAGCATTACTACTGGGAATGTCACCCTTATATCATGGTAAGGGTGATACAGTTTTATTACTAAAGATCAAGAAACACCACTCGCTCATTGTAGAGCCCCAGTGAGCAAGAACCCATGGCTCCGAGGCTGCAATGAGTCTCTCACCCTCTGTATAAAATCTACCAACTGGCAGCTGAAGTCTCCACATTAGCTTCTTCCTCTGCTCTGCTCTCTATTTCTGGCTTATTCACCACTGAGGGCTGTCATTCTGAGTGTTTGCCTCTCCGATTTCAGCCACCTTCTCACGAGCTTTGCAAACCACACCCTCTCTGGTGTCACTGGAAGTACAAACTTGGAGCCCAGTGGCTCAGCCTGCTCTGAGTCAGCCATACCTCTTGCTTTTCTCCTCACCTTCTGGGCTCTGACTTCTGTCTATTTAACAAATCATAGCACTTGCACTGGGCAAAAAGATGCAAGCTAGAATCATGCTCTCTATGAATGCATAGGTGCAACAACTGGTGAGGTCTGTGCATTGCCCTGAGCCAGGCTCTACTGCTCTCCAGGTTGAGGTATGTGAAGAAAATGTGCCCTGCTCGCCTTCTTACAGATAAGTGACATCTCCTGTGTGTATATCCCTAGCATGCTGGTAGCCGCCATCCAGTCTGCTGGGCTCACAGAGACCCTTAATCGGGAAGGAGTCTACACAGTCTTTGCTCCCACAAACGAAGCCTTCCAAGCCATGCCACCAGAAGAACTGAACAATCTCCTGGGTAAACAGCAACTTAAGTACATGTTTCCACTTTTCTACTGTCACAATCCGTCAGAGCCCCAGCAGGAAACAGTAGGCACCTTGCAAAGAGGTTGATTAAAAGGGTTTAATGATGAGACTACTTGAAGTGTGGGCAGGATTAATGGAGTTGTTAGAGGAAATAATGAGGCAGCATTTGTGGGAAGCTTTTACCACCCCTAGGTTTGGGTGTCAGGCTGAAGACAGGAGCCAGGGAGAGGTTGAGCCTTGGATAAAGGCACAGACAGAAGCCAGGGCCATTTGCAGCCAGTGTCAGGGCCACAACAAGAGAGGCCACTAAGTTTCCTTCTCCTGTGTTACCTTTCTTATAAGAGAAATAATAGCCAATGCCTGCACATTAAAAGAGAGGTTTCTTTTGGCTCACAGTTCATAGGAGCTTCAGTCCATAGTGAACTAGTCCCAGGGTGGGGCAGCATAGCGGAGGGAAGGGCAGAGCAGAAACAGCTCCTGCAATGGCAGAGAGAGAGCAGGGGGAGATCAAGCTAGGAAGGATGGAGATAAATACACTGCCCTACTTGAGTGACCCACCTCTTCTGGCCAGATCCTACCTCCCCATAGCAACTCAGCTATCCCCAATAATTTAGTCATCTTCCAAAAGCACCACCTACGAGCTCATGAAGCTTTTGGAAACATTTTAGGTATAAACCACAATACCTCCCACAGGCCAGGTGCCTGCAGGGCCTCCTGAAAGTTCATTACAGCCACATGAGGCCAGGGTTATGCAGTTCTTGGAGGTCAACTCCAGGGGGCACCAAACCAGGCAGTTACCAACAGACTTAAACAAAGGTGGACAGCCAATAGCCAGATCAGGAAAGCATGTTTTTCACTACTAAGCTGCAAGGAGAATGATAATGAAGCCGCTTACCTGTATTAACTCTTCCTCAGGGTGGAAGTCTTCCCATCAAGTTAGAAAGGGCCCAGATAAATTTAGATGCAATTGTTTAGTAGGCAAGCTAGCAATTATAAACTTGAACTCCTAGATTAACTGGAAAATTCACTCAAATTCTGAGTCTGGTGTTCATTGGTGCAGTCACCTGTGGGAACCTGTCTTGGCCTCAGCTTTCTCATTAGAAAAAAAGATGACAAGAATCCTTTGTGGTGTGAGGACAACACAAGCCAGGGATAGCTATACATTCTCCAATAGCATGGGGACAGGAGCCGGGTAGGGGCTATGGTGCTTAGCTCTGACTGATGCCTTTAAGACACTTCCACTGTCACAGGAAGGGAAATATGAGGAGGAAGAAGCAGCCCAGGAAGGCCCTTAGCCAAGCATCCAGGTGCATCTTGTTTATGTCTCCCTTCCCGTGGGACAATAAAAGGCTCAGGTTGCCCTGGACTCTGAGCGAAATTTGTGTTCTGTTTAATTTCCCTTATTGCTAAGTGAGTATCTGCATCTGCAAGGCTGATGGCTGTTTCTGAGAAGAGGGGAAAAGTTCATTCTGAACATAAACTTTCCATCCTCCGAGTCGGGCAAGAGTGGAATGCTCTCCGGGTGGCCTGAGCCTGCCCTGCTCCCTTCTCATTTTCAGCAGTGTCAGGCAGGGACACAGGAACATTCTCCCAGAGTATCCCCAGGCATGTGGGCAGGTTAGCCAGGCACCTGGGAGAACGGAGGGTGGTCCAGGTGATCTGAAAAGGAAGGGGGTCCCTACTAGTTGTACATCTGCAGACAGGCAGGCAAGCAGGCTGTATTTTTGTGGGAGAACTCTTGCCACCCCCACTTGCAAATCAGTTGGCACAAGATGGCTGCATTCCTCTGTGGATTTATCAATAACCAAGTGAACTCTCCACGGTGCTTCAAAACTGCTCTCCGTTTCAGGGTGCTAGAAATAGCCCTCTGACAGCCCTGGCAAATCAGCCACTGGCTGGCAACAGGAGTGTCAGAGGTGAGAAGACCACTGGTCACCTGAGAAACTGCCTCCCACACTTAATTTTGGGAGAGACCAGGACATCTTTATGAGCAGCTAAATGCCTTCTCCAATTGGCGGAGAAACTGATACTCACTGAAAGAAATTCTGGCATGGGCGAGGAAGGATGCTGAGAAGGTAATACCCTCTCAGTCCTGAACTCCTAGGCTCCAACAAGCCTCCAGAGCACAGCTGTTAGCTCTTTTAAGTTTTCTCTTCAGGAAACAGCCATCTCAAGCAGAATATGCATTTGAGGGTAGAATGTGTAAATATTTCACTACTGGGTTATAGCCGGCAGGAGCCATACTGATGATGAAATGTCCCAGATGTCGGTGCTGCAGAGGCCCCTGGATTTCCAGACAAATATTTAGCTCATGAAAACATGAGTCATACCCACAGAAAAGTATGCATTAACTCCTTAGCAGCCAGGGAGCTCAGTCCCAGAGAACTCATATTCTTGGTTGTGTTTGTGCTCCTAGTATCTTGTCCTTACTCCTTATGACCATAAGACAGATGTTGGGTGACAAGATGAACAAACAATGGGCACTCAATACTTGCTAACTGGTCAGGAAGTTCTCCACCTTAGATAACTATTTGGCTTTTCTCTTCATGTTTGGCTATGGCCCTCTGTGACCATGCCAATTACTAATCTGAGTATTAACTCTGCCTCCTTTTTCCCCACAAATCTGCAGGAAATGCCAAGGAACTTGCCAACATTTTGAAATACCATATTGGGGATGAGATCCTGGTTAGCGGAGGTATTGGGTCCTTGGTGCGGCTGAAGTCTCTCCAAGGAGACAAGATAGAAGTTAGCTCGGTGAGTGTGCTAGCGAGTGAAAGCCTGGCCTTGCCCTACCACTGGGGTTCTAGGGCTCCACTCCCCTTAGTTAGCATTAGATGCACACAAGCTTTTAACATACACCCTGCATTTCCAAGTGCAGTTTGTCTAAAGAAAGAGAAAGGAGAAGAGAGTCAGTCTTTGGGGAGATCAACTGATATGACAGATGTGATGAAGAACTTTCAGATTTTCAAAAGAATAAAGCTTCCTCTGCTCTGGCCTCTGCTTTTGTATCTGGGAGATAGAAAGTGATGACTTAGGTGTCATAACGTTGTCCCCCCAGCCCCTCAAACTCAGCCCCTCAAAGCCATGAATCAGACCATCTCAATACGCTTTCTCAGTTGCAGTGTCAGCTCTCAGAGCCCTCCTTGCTCTGCACTTAGATGGTGCTAGTTTACTTTAGAGCTTTGCTAAGAGTGTAATTGGCTTGGAAAGAGAAGGAACAGATAGCCAGCAGCAAATGAGGTGAGAACCTCTGGGAGCCTCTGACTTCCTTGTGGAAGGATCACTTCTCAGTATAAGACTGGCTATAAAGCTCTCTGGTCCTCTCTCCTGATCTTCAGTTTCCTTTGGAAACATGAGACAACATAAGAAGCTAGGAACAGAAGTGACTTCACGGACTTTTGCAGGTCACCTGAGAATTTCCCAGCACCTACTTTTAGGTGTTTGGGTCCTTTTTACCTAAGTTCATAGGCTGTTCAGGATGATATATTTACCCTAAAGATATATTTACCCTGGAGTGGACCTCCTATGAAAAAATATTAAGGTAGATGTAGGAAAAGTGAAAGGAACTTTTGGCTACCATTAAAGGACTGTCTTCTGTGCCCCACTGTCCCACTATGTGGCTTCTAAATAGGCACTTTGCCTCTGTTGAGTCTCAGGTTGATCTCTGTTAAGTGGGACAGAGATATCAACATTTCTTGGATGAAATGGATAAACACAAAAAAGTGATTTCTAAAATTGTAGTGTGCTGAATCCATCCCAGGGATTGAAGGCCTGCAGAGAACTGGGACTATTTCATACAACAGACCGTGGCCAGTGTGCATGCAGAAGCTGGCACGGACACTCTGCCAAGTAGATAGCCAGGGAGCCATGCTGCGTCTAACAGTGGTTATTGCTTTTTCTCTTAGAAAAACAGCGTCGTGAGCGTCAATAAGGAACCCGTTGCCGAGACGGACATCATGGCCACAAATGGTGTGGTCCATGCCATCTCCAGTGTCCTGCAGCCCCCAGGTGAGGTGGACACATGCTAACCCAAGTCACTCTGCAGCTGGCTCTTCTCTGCACATGGCCATTGGTGCTCAGTAGAAAAATGAAGATCAGAATAATATGATAGGGGCCCAGCGGGATGGCTCAGTGGTCTAAAGCACCTGCTTGGGAGCTTGGGCGGCTTCAGGGACCGCGGTTCGATCCCCAGCACCACATGCTGTGCCAGCCTTGCCCTCAGGGCGGGCTGAGCCGGCCATAAAAAATGAGTGAATAAACAAACAAATAAAGGTTCTGAAACAAGAAAAAATAAATAAAAATTTAAAAAAAGGAATAATATGACATAGTGACACTCATACGGTGCCTATGTGGCTGACTGAAGAAGGAGCTGGGAACTGTGGTTTCAGATGCACCACACTAAGCAGTTTGAGGACATACTTCTTGTTCAATTTCCCACTATGTCAGTACCCCCCCCCAAAAGGCCAGTTTGTTCATATGCACACCAATACTAGTTGTGAGTTTACCAGCCACCAGCCACCCCTCTTACGCTATCTATCCCCAGAACACTTGAGCCTCCATTCTTTCCCTTCTCTCTGTTCTTTTGTACTTCTCTAAGCTCTCTCCCCATGAATCAAAATCTGCCATGACTTGTGAAAAGTTGCAGGGGAAAAACTCATGGCCTAAAAGCTCAACAGTGCTGTCTTTTTTCTTTTCTAGCTAACAGACCTCAGGAGCAAGGGGATGAGCTGGCAGACTCTGCTCTTAAAATCTTCAAACAGGCTTCAGAAGTTTCCAAGGTGAGATACTCACTAGGTTTATGCTTAGCTGGAGCAGCCCTGGGCCCATGTGTGGGCCCATAGCAAGACTCTCTGGCTGCTGTTTCCCTTGACAGCTTTCCAAGGATTCTCTTGAAACTTCTTTCCTCTGGAGCATCCTCAGTCTTAGCCTGAGCAAAAGTCAGAGAATTCAGCTCCCACTTCCTTTGTGGGCTGAAACCTAAGTATTTAGACAGATGCCTCTGAGCCACAGGTCACCAGGAATCCACTATTGGTGAGGACGGTGCTGGACTCCATCTGGCTAAAGGGGCAGAACCTGTCTTCCAGCAGCCTGCCCAATCCCATGCCTGGCCTCTGTGCATTCTTTCATTTTCCACAGCATTATGCATTCTAGGTGCTACTGGGCTCCCCTGGGCAGTGTGGATCCTGGCTGGGGCTTGTGTGTGGCTTGCCGGCCTCAGCCCCACTTCCCTCTTAGAACCTCTCTGAGCTTCCCTTCCTGCTCTGAAGGTAGCCCAAGACAGAGACTCTTTTGCTGCTTCAGGCCAGGTAGGGCCATAGGAATGTAGGTCACCTTGTAGAAATTTACGTGCTAAGAAGCAGCAGGGCACATTCTGGAGCCTGGAGGTGCAACACTAGCCCCTCACTTCTCTTTTGAGCACTGAGACCTCTCATAGCCTTCAAGGAAGTTCAGCGCCTGAGCTCCTATTCCTTGGAGCTACTTCTATGCATCCCCAGCCCTCAAACTCTGGAAAGCAGCACTTGGTGGGCTCCAGGCATACTCAGTTCACACTCCACTTTAGAAGCTTGCACCGACAAAGTAGGGCTGTGGAGGCTGCCTGAAGAGTCCTCTGGACTCCATCATTTCTGTTTTTCTCTTCTTTTTGCTTGTCCTAGCATCTCTAAGTAAAAGCTGCAATGGACAAAGCTATTACATAAAAAGGTAAAAGTATAATTTTTATAAGAAAACTTGATTTCTTATGTTTTCTTTCAGATTTCCCGGTCACCTGTGAGACTAGGTAAGTCCAGTCTGGGTTTGCAGACCCTGCAGGCCTATTCAAGTTGCACCCTCCAACCCCAGCAGACCTAAGCCTGACATCTGCTTGTAGATGGAAGGTCATGGTGCAGTGAAACAAGCCCAGCCTCTGGGCTCAGACCACTGGGGTGGGGTGGAGTCAAACACAAAAAATGCAGCTTCTTCCTCTACATAATGAGGATAATAAGAGTAATGGTCTTTTCAGGCTGATGTGAGTTTTAGCATTGGGAACGTGGAAATACTGCCCAGAGCTTGGCAGGAGCCCACGGTGAGGACATGGTGGATGTGGTTCCAAGATAGATGTAGAAAGTACTGGAATATTAGCCATCAAGCAAGAGGTGAGGTTTCACAAACCAAAAAAACCATCTGTTACACGCAGGCGATATGACCAAAGAGTAGTCCTCATTGTCAAGGCTCTGACAGTGTCTCAGGTAGACATGGAAAAGGTTGCATCTTGTTCACCTTCACATTCTCTTTCAGTCCCTGTCTACCAGAGGTTATTAGAGAGGCTGAAGCATTAGCAGCGAGGACCACGGAAGGAAAGCACCTCAGCAGCTTCCGACCAGTTTCTCTCAGTTTGCCAAAGAGACTATTTGAATGTGCTCAACATAAATGGTCACATTTCAGCATATCTGGGCAGTGCTGTGGCGGGACCTGAGCCTCAGATGGGTGGTTGGGGGGATGGGAGAGAGATGTGCTTTTTATATATTTTTTGTCCTCCCTAAACCAAGCGGTTAGCCCACTGCATGCAGAGATCTGGATGTCATTACCTGACATTCACTTCAAGAAAGGACCTATCCCAATCCTGGAATTTCTGGCTCCTATGAGTTCCTAGAAGAAGGAGAAGAAGCTGCAGTACTGTGGAGCTCACAGAACATGAATCAAGCAATCTAAAATTCTTGGAAGTCCTGGCATGGTTTTATAAAGCTCTTGCGCAGCTGGGGAAATGGCATCGTTATAAGCTATGACTTGAACAGTTGCTGTCAACTGTCTCACATCTATGTGTGGCTTGGACCCTTCTATGTGGCCCTGTCTAGGTAGAAAAGAAAGAGAATATAGAACATGTAGAGCCCAGATTTCCTGAATATGACAAAGTATGTGTGTTTGTAACAATAAAACCAAAGAGATGTTGCTGGTATGGATGGGATCGTGCTCTGGTGTGGGAGTCAGGGACGGGTTCTGCTCCCGAGGGTCTGCCATGCGCCTGCACACCCAACTCCATCCAGAAGCTCAGCAAGGAGCTGTGACAGATGGCATTGGAGACACTCCAGCACCTGGCACTCAGATCCCCAGGCAGTCAGGCAAGGGGCCTTTCCAGTTGGCTCAGTGGTTTAAGCACCTGCGTGGGGGGCAGACAATCCCAGTCAGGCACAGGGTACTGCAGTTTGATCCCCAGATCTACCCTTAAGGAAAAAAGAAAAAAAAAAAAAACTCCTTCCCAGGTAGTTGGGCAAGGTTAGAGCCCAAGCTTTTGGTGGATTTTTTTTTTTGCTTCTCTCCCTCCCTCCCTCCCTCCTTCCTTTCCTTCCTCCTTCCCTCCCTCCCTTCTCTCTCTCTGTCTCTCTCTCCCTCTCTCCTCTCCTCTCTTCTCCTCTCCTCTCTGTTTTTGTAAGACAAGAGTCTCACTATGTTATTTTGTGCAAACCTAGAACTCACCGTGTAGCCCACGCTGGCCTCAAGCTTGCAGCCACCCTCTCCTCAGAGCCTCCCACATGCTGAGATTATAGCTCTGTGCTGCCATGTACGGCTAAACTCATTTTCACTCCAGCCTCCTCATCCCTAAGGTTCGGAGTCTTCAGGGCTCCTACGCCAACACCCTATTCCTATTATTACTCCAAAGCATCTTCCTTAGCGTGATGATGCCCTATCTTTGTGTTGAGCATTTGACTCCCCAGCCCAGCCCAATCCCATAACACAATGGAAGAGACAGAAGCTCAGGAAAAGGAGCCGCTGCCCAGTTTGCTGTCTCTCAGAGACCATGATGTGTCGAAGGAGCAAGTCTAGAATTCGGGGCCCTACCCTCCAGTGCAGCCCATATTCAAATCCCTGCCTTGCGTGAAACTGCTGTCCAGACCATGTTCAGCATTCAGAAAGGCAGGCCTACGTAGCTGTGGTGGCATTGCTTCTGCCTCTGTGACTTTGGGTAGTCACAGAACCTCTCAGGGCCTCCTCTTCTGTACCAGGAATATGACTGTTCCATCTGCTTTTTCTCTGAATCTGCTTCTTTGCTGATCCACATTCTGAACCCTAGAGAATGCTGGGTATGACATCACATGTCCTTTATGTTACCATACTGTCTGGGGTGTTTAGAATCTGAATGGCTGTGAGCTTGGATGTGAGCCTTTCACAAAGGCAGCTCATTTTCCTGGGGGATGGTGTGGTACTGCCACCTATGGTCACTCTGCCAAGGGCTGATCCAGGGACCCAGGGACCCAATGACGTCTATAGCAGTATAAGGCCACCTGTGCATGCTGCTTGGATTAGAACGAGGGTAAAGGTAGCTTCAAGTCAAAGGACAAACCTAGCATCACTGAAATCACTGAAGTCACCCAGTCATTCCACAAGTACTTGCTGGCCACCACCTGTGCACAGCCCCATGTTAGGTAGGCCTTAGGGAACAGACATACCCTGACTCTCCTGAAGCTCCCCTAGGGGTGGGGAGAACACCTAGTAGTCAGCTAACTTGAGGCATACATGTGTGGCACTCTGGTGCACAGTGCTGCAGTTCTGTGAGAGGCAACAGAGGAATCTGGGGCAATGGAGGCCAGAGGAAGAAACATCTAGGGCCAGTGTGAAGGAGAAGCTGAGAGGAGATGAAAGCATCACTGGAGGGGAAGCCTGGCTAAGGGCAATTGGAGCAGAGGTGTCCCCAGAGGTGAGAGTCAGCCTGTGGTGTGCACCCAGGTCTCTGTTTCCCCTCAGCTTTTCCCTGCCCACCCCACTCCCAGGAGTGAGTGGACTTGGGGTGCCTTGAAGGCTTTGCTCACTCTTGGGATCCTTGAGCTAGGCTTCCCTGTGAGCCCCCAAACATGCACACTTGGACTTTGCCACAGCAACATCCTATTTGCAGAGATGGCATATATAACTTATAAAGGTCCTGAAATTTAAAATAGAAATCGCCACATCAGTCCTTTAAAATGTCAAACCCTAAAAATGTATGTTTCAGGCCTTTCCCGCACCTCCCCTCCAGTCCCCTTGCTTCCCCAACCCCTGCCCTTCCAGTGAGGGAGGCTCTGAGTTGCTCTGCTGGAGCATCCTGAGGCTGAGAACCACTCGCAGCCTTTCCCTGTAGCCAAACAAGGTCCAGTTATTTTCTTGGTCTTAAACAGTGTGTGCCCCCCCTCCTACACACACACACACACACACACACACACACACACACACACACGCACGCACACACACACAGAGTTTCTCATATGGAGCCAGGCTAAGAATTTATCAGGTGCTGCCACCTGGAGGAGGAATGATAGCTCCGAGGGCCCATCCACAGAGCTTCCTGGAGTGGGTGATGACAGGGAGAGCCCAAGCTCTTTTCAACCACAGAATCCAAGGCCAGGGTCCAGCCCAACTGAGTCAGGCAAAGCTGCTGAGGCCTCCCCTGAGCCCTGACTGCTGAGCCCTCAGCCAGGAAAAAGGAGCAGATAAAGAGAACGAGGCTGTTACTTGTCTTTCTCTTTTCTTCTTTCTGGGGTTTAGGATGACAAAAATCTTCAGTATTGGGGCACAGAGCCCTTTCTAGGATTGGTGTGTCTCCCTCTCCCCACCTTCAGGAGAAAAGGACTTCCTCCCTGGCCACTAAGGAGGCCAGCTCGGTCACACCACAGAAGACCCTCTCCAGTGAGCTGCGCACCTCCTGCTTTGTCTTTCTTGCTTCTGCCAGCGAGGCTGCAGACTAGGCAATAACCATGAGACTTTTCATTCTACTGCTGGAGAAATGAGAGCTCAAAGTCATGACCTGCCAGGCTGAGAAGAGGCTGAAGCAGAGGCCCGGCCCATGTGAGCACAGGGGCCTTGCTCCTCACTCTTCAGATCCCTTCTGCCCACCTGCATCAGGGCCAAGTGGAATTTATGCTGAGACCTAAAAGGTGGAGGAGGCTGGGCAAAAGAACCTGAACCTGAATGAATTTTGTGCAGTGAGAGGGGAAAGAGTAGCGAAAATTCCCTGGTGAGCTGACTAGGAACCTGCCCTTGCCGGACCTTGTAAGCTATGGCAGGTGTTTTAGACATTATTCTCAAGACTGTGCAATGACACTGGAGCATTGAAGTTGGGGAGGGTCATGGGGAGGTGTATTCCACGATCACATTTAAAAAAAAAATCTGCTAACATATAGTTTATCCATGCTGGGGAGATAGTGGTCTAAGCACCTGCTTGGTAAGCACAAGGACCTGAGTTTGATCCAAGGTACTGCATGCCATCCTAGCGCTGGAACCCTGGACATGCTGTGCCAGCCCCCAAACCGGGCAGAGGCACATACATGTAATCCCAGTGCTCAGGAAGCTGAGATTGGAGGATAACTAGGAATCGGAACTGTGTACAGAGACCCTGTATCAAATAATAAACAAACAAACAATAAACGCTAAAATCTAATTTATCCCTTAATTGAATGTTTAGTGCACAGTGCGGTGATGTTATGCACATTTCGCGTTGCCTTGAAACTGCTCTTTGTTTCCTCTGGATTCTGAGTTGCTCAGGAGGAGGAGGGGCTCTGCCTAGCATGCCGCACGTGGTACACAGGAAGTATTCAAGAGTCATTAACCCAAAGTTCCCAAAGAACATACAGTCCCTTCACTCGTCAAGGGGGGGCTCAGGCCCCTACTCCTCCCTGAAAAAGGAAGAGAAGATGGCGCCTGGGCCATCTTTTTGGATGGGGAAATAGGTGAGCGCGATGAAAAGACAAGCGGCTTTGTGATCACTTGGCAGAAAGGGTCCCTTCCTCTTGAGCCAGGCAACTCCACCCTCTGACTCTTCCAAGAAGGAAGTTTCATGCTTAGAAAGGTTTTTCCTAGTCCCAGATCTCTTTAGCCAGTTCTGTTAGCAGGAAGGAGGCCTGAGAGTTGGGATCAGCACAGACAGAGGGAAAGACTTCTGATTAATGCCCTCATTCGGGCAGAAATGTGTTTTTGAGGGAACACAAGGAACAGTAATCTCTTGTCTGGCAATGGAATGTGTGGATCCCTATGACTTCGTGGCAATAGCACATAAATATTTCAAGTTCAAGGAAGCCATGTGGGTGCAAGGTCATTTCCCTGGTGACAGTTCTGCCGGGCTCCTCAGTGGAGGGTGGAAACAAAGGCCCGCTGGGGGCGCTGTTTCCCATTAGCTTTTTTTTTTTTTTTTTTTTTTAAATAACCATTTACTTGAGAGTATAGCAGTAACTGAGTTTACATTAGAAAAGTCCCGAATGACACACCCCATCAGCTTTTGAGTAGAGCAGGCTTAGTGAATCCTTGGAATAGGAGATGGGGGGATTAGGACCCCTGAGGGTTGGGTTTTTGAGCCATGCAGGGGTGGCAACTCAGAACCTGCTAAAGAGCAGGAAGAGTGAGGTCTCTGAATCCCAGCCCATTCTGATAGGAGTGTCCTGCATTTACAACCACCGTGTAGTCTAGAGCAGGAGTCCTTATCCTTCTGGCCAGGGACTCCTGATAGAGGCAGAGGACAATCTCCCTCCCCCCAGGAAAACGTAGAGGTGTTTGCAGTACACACAATTTTGATGACCACTGCCCTGAAGCACCTCCTCTAAGGACATTCGAGATAGACTTGAATTTTGCAGCAGCCTACCCTTGCTGTGTGGCAAGTCCTCCGTTCCAAGGCGTCTCGCTTAGACCCTGAGCCCAGGAGACTGCTGTCACATCCACATAGATCTAGAGGACTGTCAAGCCACAGCCCCATTTCTTTGACTGTAACAGGGACACAAACTGCTCCTCAATGGCAGTGGGACAGAAAGAAAGGAGAGAACAACAATAATCAATGCCAGGTGGAGAAGCTCTTGGAGCTCAGTGTGGCAGCCGTGACAAGGGAGCTCGTGATGCTGGCGGTGCAGACTCCCTTGAGGAGAACGCGTCCAACAACGGAAAATGTGCACTGCTGGGGAATCCTGGACACCTAAGTAAAAATTCCTAAGCACTTAAAATAACATAGTGTTATTTTATTTGTACTTTTTTTTTTACCATTTACATATTTAAGAGAATCCATAGGAGGTGAGTTTTGAAGGCATTTATCAATAACCTATTCCTTACTGTGGAGATCATAGTCTATACTAGTAAATGATTAAAAGGTAAAAGCTTCTGTTATCTTTCTAACTGGATTGTTTTTTGGTTTTTTGGTTTTTTTTAGTTTTAAAAAAGCTAAAACTAGGGATTTAGTTTCGTTTCCTAATGTGTCTACATTTTTTAACTAAAATTTGATCCAATTTGATTCATTCTAAAATGGAAATTCAAGAAGTTAATGAATTAATTTCATCTCCTCATTGTTATCTTCCCATCATAAATTCATCAATTACTTTTGCATCTGCTGCTGTATTTTATTTTTATTCATATCACCTGTCTTTGGGCCACATTTTCTGTCCCTTTGATCTAAATAGCTGTGCTTGCTTCTGTAGCACACCACTTAAATAGGTGTTAATTTAGTACCTTTTAACATCTTATAGATCTCTTTGCTTTGGAATCTAATTTTTTTCCTTTTCACAAAATTAACACTTCCTCATTGCAAAAGTTTTGGAAAATTTAGAACAGTAAAAAGAAAAAGTAAAACATAGATTTTTTTTTTTTTTGTCTTTGTGAGACAGGGTCTCACTATGCAGTTCAGGCTGGCCTTGAACTCACTTTTGTAGCCCAGGCTGGTCTCAGACTCTCACTGATCCTCCTGCCTCAGCCTCCCAAGTGCTGGGATCACAGGTGTGTGCCACCACACCCAGCTAAAACATAGATTTCTGCCAGAGCACACACTGTCAAATTACTTTAGCAGATCTTTCCATATTTCATTTTTTGAGGAAAATCTGAGCATTTACAACATATTATAATTGTGCCTTATCACACTCAGGTAATTATTAACAAGTCTCCAACATAAAACAGGCATGTGGTAGGCAGAATTTGAAGACAGTTTCCAAGACTTTCCAGCCTCCATTGTTACTGCCTTGATGGTATCAGGACAAGGGCCCCACTGACCATGTGGTGAGAAACCACATGTGGGAGAGAATCCTGGCAGAACCCTCTCAGGGTTCTGACTTTACAAATTTGTGAGACACGGAACAGGTGTTGTTTTGAAGCTCCTTGGTCTGTGGAAACTTGTTAGGCATCTACAGAAAACTAACACAAGAAGACGAATGATGAAATCAAAGCCCTTGATCTTCCTTTTTAATGAGGAAAAGCATATATGGGAATAACTCAACCAGTTTAACCTCACTTTCTTCACTAATCATTGCAGAGAGGCTTCTTTGCTCTATGGAAAGCCTACATCCTCGACCAGTAGGGGGTCTCTGGGCCTAAGATTCAGAGTAAGACCCAGTGAACTTCTGTACATACTGTGCAGAAAAGGGCCTTACCCTATGAATCAGAGTGATACCCCAAACCCAAAACTTCCCCAGAACAAGAGACTCACTAATACAGGTTAAGAATGTCCTGAGACTTTGGATGTACCTTCTATATCTATGTTTCTGGGCCCTGTATCTGGTACCATAGCTGATTACCCAAGGACATCCATGTACAGTGGCGTGACATTGGACTGAGCAGCTCTACTCCTCATCAGCTGAGCCTATGAGAGCCGATGGGGTCACCTAGAATCAATAGTCCACCTTTGCATTATAACACATTGAATTTTTTTTGTGTCTTCCTTACAGTAGCCAAAGGTGGCCACAGCGCTGGCTAGATGCAGATTAGATCACAAAGGGCCTTAGCGCTCCTCCAATTGGACTCTTTGGTGTCATTTATAATAATCAAAGCCACCTCTTACTGAGGGTTTGGTTGGCATAAAGCCTCATGATAAGTAGTTTGCACTCATGGTCTTACTCATTACCTTACTATTTCTGACTTACAGAAGAGAAAATGAAGGCCCAGAGAAGCTGAGTTGTTGTATGATTTTTGTTCTGGTGCCGAAAGAAATGACGAGACGATGAATGTAGCTTCAGAGGACTCACCGAGATTTCTCTTCCTCAGTGAGTCCAGCCTTAGCATTAAAAAAACAAATGGCTAAGGAATATACGTCACTACTTTAATAGACACAGCATATTCCAGACACGTAGCTCACGCAAATACTAACAGACACATAGCTCACGCATATGCTTCCAGACACTGCTCAGGCATATGCTTCCAGACATGTAGCTCACACAAATGCTAACAAATAATACTTTAAGCAGGGGAGGTGGCAACCATTGGCGTTCCATAGCAGATAAACAAAGAGCAAGGCATCCATGGGAAGAGCCGCCATCCGCAACCTTGAACCCCAGCTTTCCAGGAATCTCAGGCAACAGAAGGCAGCCCTCCCTCCACCCGAAGCTTCAGGCCTCAGCTTTCCGAGACTCCCGAGCAACAGAAAGCAGGCCTCCCTAGGTTCTGTCTATAACTCACCACTTCTAGGGACATCAATTGGTCTTCATGCTTATCTCTATGTTACTAAACTGAGTCACTGCTATGTACTGCATGTTTGTCTTTCTCTAAAGTTAATATGTTAGGGTTAGAATCCCAAGTGCAATGGCATTTGGAGATGGAACTTTTTTGATATAATGAGGTCATAAGGGATGGGATTAATGCCATTCTAAAAAGAAACCAGAGAGAGCTTACTTCTTTCTTTCCAACAAGCCAGGATACAACACAAAAAGGTATCCATCTATGAATCAGGGAAACATCTTTATCATGAGTGAAGTTGGCTGTTACCTTGACTGTGGAGTTCCCAGACTCTAGTACTGTAATAACTTTCTGTACTTTAAAAATCCAGTCTATGGTATTTTTTGTTGTAATAGTCTGAGTTAAGTGAGTAACTTACCCAAGGAAACATTGTCAAGTGAGTGGTGGAGCCAGGATTCTGAATGTAGTCTCTTTTAACCACTGCTTTGGGTGGCAAATGGGAAAGTATATCTGAGGCCACAGAACACAGAGAAGTAGGTCTCAACCTGGCTGCATGTTAGAATCCTCTGAAGTGCTTTTAAAAATCACTTGGGCCTTAACACCAGAGATTATGATTTTATTGGTCCCATGGATACCCAGCCTTCAGTAGTGTAAAATTCTCCTCCAGGTACTTTCAATGTGCAAAACAATGGGCTTCCAACATTGCCATGTATAGGAACCTTGTCACATGTGCAGGTCTCTAGGCCCTATCCTGTCAGATCCTAGCTCACTTGTGTTGGAGGAGGCTAGTTATTTGTGTAGTTTACCCGCATGCCAGCTAGGTATTTCTGACAACTTTTTCAAATGAAGAGTTGGATGCTTAAGCTCTGGAGTAGAGTCCCGGGTTAGGAATTTTGATCTATGGGCAAGTGTCTCCCAATTTGGAAGATCTACCCTAGATCAATGTTTCTAAAGTATAGTCCGGGGACTGGCAACATTAGCTGAGTACTTGTTAGAAGTTAAATCAGGGACACCATCTCAGCCTGGTTGTATCATAAATACCCTACAGATTCAGGAAGTTCCCCAGGTTAGACAGGCGAGACCACTACCAGAGGAGCACATCTGGCCCTGTAGCCCACAGCCAGCAGAGAGGGAGTGTCTAACTCCCACCAACCTTCATTTCCTCTGGGGACTTAGACTGGTCATCCTATCAGGAAGCAGGCTAGGATGCTTCCAGCCACATCTGGAGCCCAGCAGGAATTCTGTTTCCTGACAAGGTCAGGGGCAGCCACATTGGTATCCTTATGTAAATATGCAAAAAAAAAAAAAAAAAAAAAAAAAAAAAAAAAAAAAAAAAAAAAAAAAAAAAAAAAAA